>MU188397.1:0-10745 GCA_016904865.1 Pissodes strobi
AGCCCGCTAACCTTTCGAAAATGGCAATCTTATTTTGAGAGAGAGAGAGGTGTCCTATACGTTATCTCTCTTGCGAAACGGAAATATCACAAACCGTGTCGTGACGCGGCCTTGAAAATCACTCTCATGCAGCCAAACAAGTATTCACTTCACTTGGTTAATCGTCTGATCAACTTTCGGTCAGTTACACTTACTCTCAACTTATTTTAGTCACTTGAACCGGTTCCTATACGTTATACTCAATTTTAATAGATTTGGTTAGTCCAATCAACTTTCGGTTAGTTTCACCGTTGTTTTATTCAAACAACGGTTTCACGTAGTCTCAACTTACTTTACTTGGTTTCAATACATTATAATCAATTTTAATAGGTTTGGTTAGTCCAATAAACTTTCGATTAATTTCACTTAGTTACGTTACAGACTTATACTGTTGTATAAGTTTAGGTATACCAGAGATGGCACAAATGTGTCATCAGAGGTATGATAGGACTATATACTTTATCTCTCTTGCGAGACGCAAATATCATAAACCGTGTCGTGACGCGGCCTTGATAAATCAGTCTCATGAAACTGAAGAATTATTCACTTTAAAAATTGTTTATATACAATGGTGGACTCGGCAGACGATATGCGTTATCCTGCTGGAACGTTGGGTGCAATTTACTTCGCGCTACGTCCCAGTTCCCCGCCATCTCTGGTCGCCCTTCAGGATCCCGAAGTACATGTCGCCCAGATTTTTATCTGTAGATCATCAATAGTCGGCTGAGTATAGATTTTTTAAAATGTGTTCCATGTACCGACTTGTTTAAATATTCGTCACGTAAAGAAGTAAGGGTGCACGAGCACCTCTATTTCTTCACCCCCCAATTACAACTTTATAAAACTGAAACACGTAATTACTTATTTTATTAGTAGTGTACATACTCATTTTAAGACCTCCCTTGCTTATTTTTTTTTTAGACGAAGATGCTCCCTTTAAAGTTTTACCCCTATTTAACCCCTAATTGGTTACCTTATATCCCATGACTTGACCCCCATAATAAGCTTCCAAATAGTGAAAACCGCATCAAAATCCGTTCATTGGTTTCTCAATGTTGCCCGAACATACAAATAAACAAATAATTTTCTTTTCAACGATTCATTTTTTATCTGCAGATCATCAATAGTCGACTGAGTATAGATTTTTTAAAAACTTTTCCATGTGCAGACTTTTCGACCTCTATTACTTTATTATATGTAATGATAATATCTTTGATTATGCTCATAATACGATTTCAAATTTTGAAGTCCGCGCCTGCAGTACAACAGCTGGCGCCTACTAATTTTCTAATGCGCAAGTTCAGATTTTAATCTCTTAATTTACATTTCGTGGTTGTAAATTTGCCATATTTGGTGTATTTATGGCTTATCCACTCTTATAAAAATCAATGGGTCCACTGGTGTAGATGGTTAGCCTTTGATACGGCGTGCCGGGTTCGATTCCCGTGGATGTTTTTTAAATTTTTTGTTAAGGTTATGTTTGCAAAAATTTTTTTTCATCATTCTGAGTATGCCTTGGGTTAGTTTTAGTTACTTCCTGTTCGTTGAGTCCACGTAGTGAGCGAAGCGAGCGGAGGGCCATGCGTGAAGTGAAATGTTAAGACATTCTAAAATAGTAAACAAAAGCGATATTGAAGGGGTGTACTAAGGAGCGCTAGAGGCTAGAGGAGCCCTCCTTAGTGTGTACGCACAGCCTTGTCAAAAATAACACATTGCTGCAGGTGCATCACAATGTTTGCATAAACCAACGCCACTAGGTGGAGTTGCATAAACACATTTCTGACAAATATATGTCTTTATGGTCCATGGGGTTCCTCTCAGTGGACCTCGTGGCTCAGTGGTTAAATGTTGCATTTCTGATACGGCGGTCCGGGTTCGATTTCAGTGGCAAGACATGCTTTTTTTTAAGGTTATGTTTGTAAAACATTTTTTTTTATTGATTTTGGGCATGCCTGCCCTGAGTTAGTTTTGTTGCATGAAGTGAAAAAAAAAAAATACAAATGTAAACGTAAACATTATGATGCGCGCGAAGGCTGATAGTATAATGGATTATAAATTAACAATGATTAAAATAAATAGGTCGCTAGCAGTGTTGCCAAGTGTCATTTTTCATAATTATTTCCCAGACTACCCAAAAAATGCAAATTGCGTGCCAATCCCATAAATTAACGATTGGTTTTTCAAACCGTTACAAAGTTATTACCACTACGCATGATACAAAGAAATCAAGATATAATATTGCGCATGTAGGAGTGGATCCAAGATTCAGCGCGCACGTCATGTGGTTCGTTATTTCGCGGGCACGTAACCTAAACGCCATTCGTTTTGTGTTAGTTTTGTAATCAAATTAACTTTGAAAATGCGTTGTGCATGGGTGCCACACAGATTATCAGTCTAAAAGCTTAACCTTCGATTTAATATTTTTTCGGTTTTCCAACGACGAAAATCTTAGGAATCATTGATCATTTGTCCAAAGGTAGCTGGGATAAACCATGCGACCTAATGATGCAGCACATGGAAAAATTAGAAACAATTATTAATGATGCAAATTCTGGTAATTATTGTGTATTTGCAAAGGACATCTGATTCATTTAATTAATTGTATTTCAAATATTGATTGTAGCCTGAAAATTCGGCCATTATTTTTTAGATCCTTACAGTTTTTCCGCACGCGGAATTTTAATAAAACGCTGCAAGATATGGATTTGTCAAGAAAAGAGGAAAATGCCCAAAAACAGTTCAATAATTTAAATTATATATTTTTTTTGTGACGCTATTTTACTTTTTATTAATTTGTTTATTAATAACTTGTACCTATTTGTGTGGTGTGTATTTATGTATGTTTTTCTGTCTATACCATGTAACCACAACATAAATAAAATTATTATTAAAGATAAAACATATAGGATTCTACGAATAACAAGGTGATGAAGCTTGACTTCTGCCATGGTAGTGTTGATGTTCGATATGATGGAGAGAGTCTTGCCTTCGGGGACCTCTAATAGAGTACGATGGAAACATATTGGCGAGCATGTTTGCATTTTCCTTGGCTGTAGTCGCCGTGATGCCACGTTCGTCTGTCAAAGGTGGTAGAGACGGTTTTGTCAAGTTATTACTGACTGCCTTTGCTACCGACCAGAAATTCCTGTAGCCACTGTGGCATTGCAAAAGTTTATTCCTGATCAATCAACACATCAAGCATGTGTTTGTCCTTGGTTTTGTCGATCACATGTTTGCATTCGTTTCTCGCTTCAACAAAATAACAAAATGATTTTGCTGCCAGTACTTGTACACTTGCTGTTTCCTACCTACAGCTCTTTCGCATCTTCTGTCGAAGCAGGCCTTTCCTGTTTCTTTGACGGTAACTTAATGGAATTTAGGATGTATGCTTTCATTCCTGAGATTACTTGCGTACACTCTTCGCAGCAGGCTGACGGGTCGTTAGTGCCAAAGCAGACGTCGAGCCTAGGAAAATCTAGGTAGAACTCCCTTAGATCGTCCCAGTTTGCAGAATTGTAATGCCAGATTTTGCGAGGCAATGGTGGATCCTGCTGTAGAAGTGGCAATTCACAAACCGTTGTGATAAGTTTTAAAAAATAGATTATTAGAAGAAGAAGCAGCAAGGAACCAGGAGTATCATGATGAAAGAATTAAAAGAGAACAAGAACTATGTGTACTAGAATAAAAAACCTTATTTTGCAAAATGAACGATTAGAGCTAGAAATTCAACTTAAAAAAAAACAATTAGCTACTCCATAATTAAAATTGATGTGTAAATAAAAAATATTCTACAAATATAGGTATGTGTTTTATTGAATTTTCTAACATCCTAGTTTACATTTGGTTTTTCATATTGCTAGCATAAAAAAATAGATAGGGCTGTCTCCTATAAAGTGTTGAAATTATCCATGTTTAACAAATTTTAATTAAAAAGCTTTTTTTTTTCAAATTAATAACTAATTTATTTTTATGATAGTATCAAAATATAAAATTTACAGGATATTAAATGAGAGTTGAGGCTATACCCAATTTCTTATGTTTTATCATGTCCAGATTTTTTTTAACACCACAACAAAAGTTGAAATTTTAAACTTACCTAATAAAATAAATTTTGAATTTAAATTTTATTCAATACCTAGTCAATGAGCAGAGCCCATTTACAGTGGTACATATAGTAATCCTAAAATATAAAACTGATAACTAAAAAGGCCTAAAACTACAATAAAATAACAGCAAAAAAATTACATGAAACTGAGAAGAACTGAAATACACAATAAGTACTATGACATAAAGCGGTCAACATAGAAACAAAAAATTATAAAAAAAAACACTAGCCTAATAAAAAAACACGTATATCAATGATTATTTCCATCCAGTAAATTAATAAAATATATGAGAAACTCTTCTTTGAAATTATGTTCCTCCCGGTGAGCATTCCCTATATCATTGTTTTCAAATGCTTCATGTTATGTTTGCATCAATAATAGGGTGTGGCTCGTTCATATTAATTGCCATATTATAAAGCACCCTATAATAACAGTCTTTGCAGTGTCAAGTGACAACCTAGGGGAAAACGAAAACACCAAATACTTAGTCTTTCAATTGGGTTTCGACTTCTAATTTGAGGTTCATTAAAAACTTGTTCGATCTCAATTCTTGGATTGGTGTTATCAAATATTTTTTTAAAGCATATCCTGAATCTCCAAGCATTAAAAAATTTCCAAACTCATTACTAACAAATCATGTTTTTACTGAACTATTATTGAATATTGTTTGATCATGGATCGAACCAGGTCATCCAGCTACAATATCCTGTGTGTAAATTAGCATCACCTACCACTTGCACATTTAGTGAAATATATCCTTTTCTAGACCTAAAATACTCAGCATTGGCACTGCCTAAAAGTAATTTAGAAATATAATAACTTGTAAGACACTAATTTAAATTATGCATTTATTACCTGGTAAAATAATTTTTATGGGTATAATCATTTTATAATGACCCATATTACACGAGAAAATCTTGCAAGAGTATAAAATTCCCTTTTCACTTCATAAATTTCCTGTTGTGTATTTGTCATACTTACGTGCTATGGTGCTAATGATGCAAATTATTCTCTTTACAATTTGGCATGCTGTAGATTTATGAATCTCGGCAAAATTCTCAACCATTTGTAACATACATCCTGTAGCACAAAAGCAAGGTACCAGAAGGATCTGCTGCGTTGCTGTTGCATGATTTCTGGAAAAAAATAGTACCTATTTTATTACACTTAAATTTTGATTTAATGATTATATTTACCTTTCAGTTTTTGGTGCGATAAGTATCGTTAAAAACCTTTGTGCAAACACCTCAACTGTTTCTTTGGTAAGACCAAATCTTATTCTAAATTCTTCATCACTACCTACAGACTTTACACTTAGTGTAAAGTGGTCTAATCGTAATCTAAAATTTCCAGGGGTTCTAAATAAAAATTTAAAATGTAAACACAAATATTGGGTTAGAATACACTGACACTGAACGTTCATAGAATATATTTGTCTTTACGTACGCGCCCCACAGCCGTCTTTACCCACTGGTTTGGGATAAAGATGGTTGTGACTCAGCGTCCTTCGATTATAATCGTTTCGGCTACAGTCTCTTTCGGCCATGTTAACAATCGGCCACGCACAGCCATCTCAACAATTCACAGAGCGCCCATCGAATCGGAACCGACCGGCTAGGCGCGGCACGCACAGCCCGCCACCGCTCCGTATTCTCGAAGGGGTAAAAACTGCCGGTAGGTCTGATAATCTGCGGCCATTTAAACAATGACATAGCAACAGTTATTGTTTGTGTCGCCTTTAAGTAAAATGTCCGACGAGCATTTAATTGAAAGTGTTCGATCATATACATTTTTATATGATCCGAGAGACCGATTTTATCACGATGACATTCGAAAGGAAAATGCTTGGATGGAGATCTCAAAAAAACGGCATGTCCGGTAAGTAATAATTGTCTATTGATCATTAAAAATACATGTATAAAGTCCAGCATTGTTGCCATACTTTAGACGACAGTTTATTAATTTAATCTTCATACATTTTTTTTTCATTTTGTCGTGGCGTGCTTCCTTGATTAGAGACAAAATATTGCTTAACACGTTGTCTGCCGCACCGTTTTTTATTGCATTTTAAATTCGGGCCAGCGGTATATTTCATATAGGGTCAAAAAATTCATTAATTGGGCCATGGTGCGCAGAGGTAGATATCCATGGATAATGAATTTCCACGCACGGGATTTTCAAATATTCGCCACCCTTGCAAAGAAAATCGGGAAAATGTGTCTCGGTCATATTGACCGAGCCGGCCCCGAGTAGAAGTTCACAGCCACAAGGCGCGCAACCGCGTGGTTGCCAGCTCCTTTAGTAGGTGTTCCACACCGGCGTGGCCAATACTTCGATCTATACGACGAAAGAACAGCTGGCTCAGTCAGGGTTGCCAATTTGCCAGGAATCCCTGCTTTTGCCAGGAATTTTATGGAATTATATGTCTTGCCAGTAATTATGCCAGGAATGATTTAGTGCCAGGAATTTGTCAGGAACGACAAATATTCTAAATATATATTATTTTTTGAATTATTTATTATAAACGAGTAATCGATAAATAACGTGCAATCTTCCCTACAGAAAGATATTGATTTGTCTCCTACATTACTGCCTTCATTATGGTTCTTTTCGATTATTTTAACCGCTCCAACTGCGAACTGAGATCAGTTAATCAGTTATAGGTGTTTGTGGCCATCCTTTATTTGCTCAGGCGAAATGAAGCAAACAAGAAAGATGGTCAGATACAAAATAAATTATTATCGGAGACAAAATACTTAATATCTTTTATTTATGGATAAATAAAATTGGCGCCATCAACATCAAAGGGACCGACTAATGCTAAAGCAGAGCCTAATCAGCTATTATTGACGGGTTATTTTTTAATATCAGTGAAAATATTTTAAATATTTGATGTTTGCCAGGAATTGCCAGGAATAGAAAAAAATTTGCCAGGAATTTTGTGTTAACCTCTTGGCAACCCTGGGCTCAGTGCACGTTGCGTAGTGGTGTTGTTTAAGTGTTGTGTTGTCCCTACTAAAACATGTCCCGAAATCAAAAATGGACAAAAAAGAATACTCACGGATTAGGAACTTTTTCATATATTGAATAATTCATCCGACTTTGAAGGTAAGTTTGACACTTTTTACGCCTTACAATATGGTACGGGGAATGTCAATATTTCTAGACGTTTTTGCCAGATTTTGGGTTTATGCCTTTTAGTTCTAGGTACCCTAACTACTAAACATAGCATTTGGGTACAAGATTATCAACTGAGAGATAGATACTCGTATATCGTGCCCTAGTGTTAATTATAACTCAAAATGATATTTGAGACTGTTGAAGCCGAAAAAATATTACGCGCGAACGAAAAGAGCGCGTTTTGTCTGCTCTCAAAATGACATCAGCCGTTTCAAACCACGTGATTCTAAATATTATATTCGGTAAATAGTAGTACTACGTTCCGCTAAGTTGCTAAATAATTGAAGTTTTAAATTCAGGGTGAAAAATTGAAAAACATAATGGTGACATTGCAGTCTCTCCAATGTTAACAAAAAATATTTTCTGGGAAAAACGTATTTCTGAGCGACCTATCCATATACAAATAATATACCTCGGCACAATAAGAATAAACTATACTACTTTTTGTAATTGTGATTGAAATTTACACTATGGTCTTTGTAACAGATGACGGTCGTGAAGATAAAGAGACCCCCGAGGATAATGAGGAATATTTCAGTGACGACGAAATTAACGAAGACTCTCAGCAACTTGTTGCGGAAGAACTTAAAGTTACACAGAATGAATATTCCGAATTAGTGGACAGTATGGATCGAGTTGGTACTACAGAAACACAAAAACCTGGAGCAAGTAACACTGAAGCAGAAACATCCTCTGATTCTGAAGATGACAGAATTCCTATTGCGCGCAGAAACGTTGATGGTCCTGAATGGAAAACACCCGAAGGTAGGCAGCCAGCTCTTATCCCGTACACGAAAGAATCAGGAGTCAATAAAAATCTATCCGAAATTCTAATTAGTGAGGAACCTCTTGGGTTTTATTCTTCCCTCATTGATGATAACATATTTGAGTATATTGTAAAGCAAACTAATCTATATGCTACGCAAAGCATTGTGAAGGAGAACGATGTTACATCTTACGCAAGAGTATACGACTGGTTTCCGACAGATATCTACGAGATAAAGCGATTTCTTGGACTGATTCTTTATATGGGTATAGTTCGTAAACCAAAACTTTCAGATTACTGGAGCAGGGAACCAATGTTCAAAAACGAATTTGCTTCTGCAGCAATGTCTCGGAACCGGTTCGAATTGCTTTTGAGGATTGTTCACTTTGCTGATAATAAGGTCAATCTCCAGCAAAACCGGCTCCACAAAGTTCAAAGTTTGGTAGATAAGGTGGTCCATAACTTCCAGACTACACTCGAGCCTGGCGAAACAATATGCATTGACGAATCACTAATACTATTTCGGGGCCGGCTCGTTATGCGTCAATATTTGAAATGTAAACGTCATAAATATGGCGTCAAAATATTTAAGTTGTATTGTAATGGAAGCTACACTTATAACTTACAAATTTACGCCGGAAAAAATCTTGACCAACACCAAACCATCCCAGCCAGAGTAGTGATGAAACTAGCCGAGTCATCGCTGGCTTGCGGAAGGACCATGGTCACCGACAATTGGTACACCAGTCTATCATTAGCAGAACCCTTGTTGGATAGACAAACACACCTGATTGGCACGTTGAGGAAGAACCGCAAAGGAAATCCGCACGAGGTGATCCATAAAAGTCTGGAGAACATATTGCAAAAAAATGATAAGGGAATAACTGTACTTTCCTGGAGAGACAAGAGGTATATCCTGATACTCTCTACAAAGCACTCGGATTCTCAAGTTGAGCGGCGAAATCGTCAGGGGCAAAGAAAGAAGAAACCAGAAATGATATTTGCCTGCAATGAAGGCAAATCGCTAGTTGATCAGTCGGACCAAATGACAGCATACCAATCACCGCTTAGGAAAACCATATAAGTGGTATAGGAAACTGGCGTTTGAGATCATTCTCAATACTGCCATGGTAAATGCGTGGCTGATGTACAAAGAAGTTAAACATGCAAATACAGGTATCCTGGAATTTCGCAAATCAGTGGCCTATGGTTTATTCAACGCGCGCCCTCCTCCAGCAGAAGAAGTTGAACCAGTCGCCGGGCCAAGCCGAAGTCGTCGTTCACGACATGAACTGTCTGAAAAAGAGGTCCACAAACGGAAACCGTGTCAGACGTGTTATGATAAGGCAAAAACAAATCATGGCTGGCGTATGCTGAGGAAGAGAGCCTCATCTGTGCATTGACTGTTTCAACAAAAAAACATCGATATAATATGGAGTGAAGTCCTACATTAGAGGGTTAAATATTTTTGTTGACATTATTATTTATAAGAATATCTGATTTTTTATTGAGGTTCTATATATTGTGTTAATTTTTCATGAAAAAGTGCTTTTTCCAAGTTATTTAAGTATTCACCTTTTAATTGTTATTAATTTATTAGCCCTTAAATTTGTAGGAATTAAACCGGCGCTGCTAAGAATAAATTTTTCGTGAAAAAAAAATCATTTTCCAAGTTAAAATCAAATTTGTACGAATGAAACTGGCGCAGCGCAGCGTTTCGTCCAGGCCGGCTCGGTCAATTACACAGTCAAAACCATCAAATGCCGAGCGTCTGGCCTGTGGGACCAGACAAATTGACTGACTCGGTCATATTGACCGAGCCGGCGTGGACACAAAAATAATTTCTCGGTCATATAGACCGCGTCGGCTTGAGTGAATGATATTATCTCGGTCAGTCAACAACAGTCAACGTGTTAAATTGTTCTCTAATAGCAAAAGCATCGCGTTGGAAATTACCACCAATATTTTGTAAATCAATTAAGCCTACTGGAGTTTCCTCCGTATCAAGTTCTCCAGGCTGCCAAAAACAGGTATCGTTTCTTAGGAAATTATATAAAGCAGTACATGCTAGAGTAATTATGTCAAGATGCTCTGGTGAAATATTAAATTTTTTTTAGGAAATACGAAACTTTTTATCCTTATTCCGAAGGCATTTTCACTCACATGCCTAGCTCGGCTATGGCGATAATTATATATTCTATTTGCTTTTTGATCAGCTGTCTGGGTTCCGGGGTATGGTCTCATTTGGCTGTAAAGGAAACGCTTCATCTCCTACAATAATAACATGTGGCAAAGCAATATTCGTTTCAGGCAATAATTTGTCTTCAGAAATATCTAGTGTTTTTGCATAAAGCCCTTTTCCTAGCTACATTACGACCGTAGGCTTCAACGTAGACAGTTATAAATTTATAATCGGCATCTACCAAAGCCATTAAAACAATACTAAACTCTTTCTTATAATTATAGTAAAGTGATCCGGAGTTTGGCGGATTCTCAAACACAATATGTTTCCGTCCAGGGCTCTGATACAATTAAGATAATTCCACTTTGTCCGAAAACCCTTCTCTATTTTCTTCCATTGTTCGGACGTAGGCTTAGGCATTACCAAAGAAGACAAAATGGTCCATATTTGTTCACATGTCTCGTAAATTATT
>MU188397.1:30745-63090 GCA_016904865.1 Pissodes strobi
GTTGAGAAAAAGCTTTGGTAGGCTCTATCGCTCGGAGGGCGATAGAGTACCTTTTATATTGTGTCAATATTGGATTTTGTTTATTATTTAAATTTAGATGTATTTAATAAAAATTTTGAGGTTTTTCTCATGCATAATACTATTTAGTATAAAGAATTACATCTGCAAGTATTTATTTGTATTATCACACTATAGAGCTATTTTTTTTCCTTTTCTAGATAAAATGAATCGAAGGGGATTTCGGTCAGAGAAAATGTTGTCAGCACTGGGAATCAGGTAATCTCACATGAATATAAAAAATTATACTCATTTACCTCTGTAACGAAAAACCACACTTTTTAACGAGCTTTTGAGCAAAGTAACTACTTTGCGCACGTCAGTAGAAAGATTTGTACGTTTATTTTATTTATATTTACACTTAACATTTTGCTTACAGATTGCAAAAATAGAATTCAAATTGGAGAGTGATATTATCAAATCAAGAAAGCCTTGAAAAAATATCAGATGGTAGGTGCTAGTTTATATAACATTTTAAACATTTGGCTAGTAATTTGCGTTTTCACAAAAAAATATTCAAACTTTGTAATGTTTTACAAGAGCAAATCGATAGCTTGGAGACCAGTTCTCTAACCATAGATTTAGTAAAGAAAGTAAGATATTCTTTTATTGCAAATAACTGAAATGCAAACAAAAATAAAACTAAGAAGTTTTGGTGGTAGTGTCCGCTTATAGACAATAATTGAATTTATCTATTTTTAAGATATACCCCAAGAACCTGATAAAACCGAAAGCTCTTTCGTTGGACTGAATACTTCCAATATTTTACTTGAAAGAAAACAAGGTAAACTTTTTTTTTTCAATGTTCTACTTATTTCACACAGAACTTTTGGAAAATAGTGCTATTAGTGCCGCAATTCAGACTTTTAAATACTAATTTAGTGTTTCTTATGTTGCAGCAATAAAGACGAATGTCCTAATCAAAACCTTAATGCCTGGTTAGATCATTTCCTTTTTTTGTTTAATTTTAGATTTAACTGTCAATAGTTCAGTATTTACCAATCCTATTAATTCTAATACTACGGATCTATGTGTAGGCACAGAAGAAAGACGCATTAATCAGAAACGTAAGTTTTATATTTTTGTTCGATTTGCATTATTAAATAATGTAAATTTGCAGCTTTAGAATTGCCTTCTGAGACGAATACAAGCCATGATTGTGGAGTAAATAGTAATTCTTACGAAATAACTCCAAACTTGCAAAATCCCATTAGAGAGACGAATACAAGCCTTGACTGTGGGGCAAATACTTATGAAAAAGCTGAAAATTTACAAAATCTCATTAGCATGGAAATTGGTCTTAACACAAAATTAACAGGTAATATTCGCTTTTTTGTTGCTTTAATATTTAGTCCTTTATAACACCAGGCATGGAAGCTTTTGGAATCGCAAGAAACCTTTTTATATTAACTCGATGTGGTTTATTTACGTCACAAAAGACCTACATACTTAGTCTTGTAAACGTGACTGTCTGCCTGTCTATCTTTATGGTAGGATGAAGGGTTAAATTATTTTAAAAATCGTAACTCAGATTTTTACAGATCGAAGATATTTTTTCTTATATGAGTTGTCAAAACGCCAAAATACCTTCGAGATGTAGTTTTTTAAATAAAAAAAAAAACCGCGAGTCAGCCTAATTAGGTATTAGCGTATTTTATGGGCACCTATACGTGACTACTGGCGACAATTTTTTTCAGATAATATTCAGGCCTGCATTCCGTGTCAGAAAACAACAACAATGACCCTGGAATTAATACATACAGGTCTTCCAGTTTATCGTCTACTTCTAGCAGCTCTTCTTCCTCTTCAGGATCAAATTCTGAAAGCGATTTTAGTTCAGATGACTCGATTAAGGATCCCAATTATAAAGAAGATGCGTCAGCATCATCTGACTCAGAGTCAATAATTGAAAATTTGGAAACTGTTACTGGAGAAGAAGGACTTCTACAATCTGACACTAAAAATAAGACCAGAAAAAGAAAACGAATGCCTTCTACATGGAATAAAAATTCCATTAAACGTTTACCAAATAGTGGACAATCTTACAAAACCTACAATAAACAGCAAGATGTACCAGCAAGGTCAATGAAACCACCCTGCGATAATGAAAAATGCAAACAAAAATGTACGACTAAATTTACCGATCAAGAGAGGCAAACACTTTTTGAAAACTACTGGTCTATGGGAAACATTATTAAGCAGCGGACCTATATAGTGACTTTAATGGAAGATATCAAGCAAACACGAGACAGAAGAGAATTAATAATCACGCCTTTTCCTTCATGGAAGAACGAAAAAAAGTACGAGTGTGCAAGCCCTTTTTCATCTCTACATTAGGCATTACCAACCGATGCATCCGGACTGTTATTTCCAAAAAACTAGACGGTTCTCTAGGAGATGATCTTAGAGGCAAACATGACAAACATAAACAGGTTTCTCAAGATATTAAGGATGGTATAAGAAAACATATTTCATCAATTCCTACAATAGAAAGTCACTACATTCGTGCCCATAGCACCAAAACATATATTGAGGGAGGAAAAACTTTTGCTCAATTATACCGAGACTACAAATCTGATTGCCAAAAAGAAAACAAATCATTCGCTAAATTTTCTATGTATCGAGATATTTTTAATCACGAGTTTAATGCTTTCTTTACGCTTAAAAAAGATCAATGTCAGAATTGTGTATCATATCAGAATTTAAGTAATGAGGAAAAAGAAAAAGTTGAAGAGGAATATAAAAGGCACCAAGAAGAAAAAAATTTAAATAGATAAGAAAAAAGTAAAGATAAAGATTTAATTTCTTCTAATTACAAAGTAGCCTGTTTTGATTTACAAGCCGCGCTACCTACTCCTATACCCGACGCGCCGAACAGATTCACCAATCACGGAAACAATTCGTCTTATTTTATGATTGAATCGACCCAATGTTTTGTTTTTCATTTCGATTTTTCTTATCCATAATACAAAAAATAAAAATAGAGTGTGTTAATGAAAGTTCCTATGTTTGGAATCAATGGAATCATAAAATAAGAAGAATTATTGTATCCGTGTTTTCCGTGTTTGGTGAATCTGTTCAGCGCGCCGAGTATAGTGGCCAAGTATCCTCCTTTTACTATAAATCAAAAGTATCCACTTATAACTTAACTGTTTGTGAACTGAAGAGAAAGGGCCAAGGAGGTGTTTATTGCTTTATGTGGCATCAGGGAGAAGGAAAAAGGGGGAGCAACAGAGATCGGAACTTGTCTTTTAAGGTTTTTGAAAGAAACTGCAGAGAAAGTTAACTCAGACAATTTAGAAATCGTGTTATACTCGGACAACTGTGCCGGATAACAGAAGAATACATTTATTCTTACCGCCTTTCTCTACGCAGTTGCAAATTATAAAATTAAAACAATCATCCACAAATATTTAGTATCAGGGCACACACAAAACGAGGGAGATAATGTTCATTCCCTTATCGAAAAAAAACATTAAATGAGCCTTAAAAGCAGGCCCCATTTATACTCCTGCGCAATATGTTGCCTTGGTGCAAACTGCAAAACTGGACAGCCATATAAAGTCATCGAATTTACACATGAAGACTTCCTTGATTTAAAAAAGCTAACAGAAAAAGCCGTTTTAAACTGTACAACAAATTCTAGAGGGGAGAACATTAAATTCAATGACATCTCAATTCTTAAGGTAGAAAAAGAAAGCACTAACACGTTTTTTTATAAAACGTCTTTTAAAGACGCTGATTTTAAAGAAGTAAACATAACCAAACAGAGGCGCACATGAAATCCTATAAGTCCACTTTTAACTTTTGAAACTGCTTATCCAGAAAAGATACCGATCTCTAAGAATAAGTATGAAGACCTAATGTCCTTGGTTAAATCAAACGCTATAATAAAAAGTCATGGCGATTTTTACAAAAATTTGCATTTTATTGAAAAGTAAAGTTATTATTTTTTAGTTAAGAGTAAAGTTAACTTTTTATAACATTTTAGTTCTGTAACAAATAGCTCCAAAAACAGTTTTTATTTATTTTTTTTTTATTTTTATAACAACGCTCGCAGGGCAGTGGGTAGCGCCTTTGGTGCATAATATCTTGTGTTTATCCTAACAGCCATCAGACTCAAAACTTGCGTAGGCCACACGTAACTAGTTCCATAAGAACTCCAACCAATCGATGTAAATACGCCATAAATCTATCAAAATCGACCGATGATTGGCTGATTTCTATGGAACGCACATGCAAGTTTGTGGGGCTTGGCAGCACTGAGCATTAGTCGAAGAATGAACGTACTCACAGTATATTAAAAAAAAAAACAAGAGTGAAAATATTTTTTGTGCCAAATTTCATATAGCACAGTAATATAGAATGCAACACCATTTATAAATTCAAA
The DNA here is from genome assembly GCA_016904865.1 of Pissodes strobi. Classification (NCBI taxonomy): domain Eukaryota; kingdom Metazoa; phylum Arthropoda; class Insecta; order Coleoptera; family Curculionidae; genus Pissodes; species Pissodes strobi. The sequence continues at coordinate 35,193 of MU188397.1, forward strand.
AGTGGCATAACTGCATCAAAGTACTAAAATATTGTTCAGTTAATAAAAAATATATTCTACCCTTTAATAATTATGTATTTGCTACTGATTACCCAAAAATTCACAGTCCTTCACAAAGATGCAACCGGGGGAGACATTGAAAATGCCGAAACAGAATGCAACGCTTACTAAATTTGAGATCTGAGAAAACTCATAATTGTGTGGAAATATAATAGTTGATAGAAGTTTGGGTGAGATCAGGCTAGATTACGTAAGTTTACTTTACCAAAATATACCAAATAAATGCATATTACTTGAAGTTTCGTTCTTTTTTACAATTTATAACGTTATACGTGTGGTTGAAAAACCAAAAGACCATTTGCATTTGATTCGTCTGACATTCCTCGATCTAACGATATGAGACAAGACTAGCCTGTCGTGAGAAACTAAGTCACCCTCACCCACCCTTAACACAATCTAATGTAAAAATTTACTTTTAGCAGATTACTTAAGTTTAGTTTACCAAAATATACCACATAAATGCATATTACTTCAAGTTTCGATCGTTTTTACAATTTATAACATTAGTGGTGGTTGTAAAAACTGCATTGGATTCGTCTCTCAATCCCCGATCTAACGCGGTTAGTTTCACTTAGTATCAACTTATTTTGGTCATTTGAGTCGGTTCCAATCCGTTATAATCAATTTTAATAGACTTGGTTAGTTTTGGTTAGTCGTCTAATCAATTTTTGGTTAGTTTCACTTAGTCTCAACTTTTTTTACTTATTTAAGCCGGTTCCGTTACGTCATAATCAATTGTAATAGGTTTGGTTAGTTTCGATTATTTATTAGTCATCTAATCAACTTTCGGTTTGTTTCACTTCGTCTCAACTTATTTTGGTCATTTGAGTCGGTTCCGATACGTTATAATCAATTTTAATAGATTTGGTTAGTTTTGGTTAGCCGTCTAATCAACTATCGGCTAGTTTGGGTTCGTTTGGGTTAATTTATTTTACTTATTTGAGCTGGTTCCGATACGTTACAATCAATTTTAATAGATTTGGTTAGTTTTGGTTTATCGTCCAACCGACTTTCGGTTAGCTTCACTTAGTCTAGGTTCCGATACGTTATAATTAAGTTTACTAAATTTGGTTAGTTTTGGTTAGTCGTCTAATCAATTTCCGGTTAGTTTCACTTAGTCCCAACTTATTTTAGTCATTTGAGCCGGTTCCGGTACGTTATAATCAATTTTAATAGATTTGGTTAGTTTGGGTTAGTCGTTTAATCAACTTTTGATTAGTTTAACTTAGTCTCAACTTATTTCACTTATTTGAGCTGGTTCTGATACGTTATAATCAATTTTAATAAATTTGGTTAGTCGCCTAATCAACTTGCGGTTAGTTTCACTTAGTCTCAAATTATTTAGTTATATGAGTCGGCTCCGATACGTTATAATCAAGTTTAATAAACTTGGTTGCTTTTGGTTATTCGCCTAATCGACTTCCGGCTAGTTTCACTTAGTCTCAAGTTATTTTACTTATTTGAGCCGGTTCCGAGATGTTGTAACCAATTTCAATAGTTTTGGTTAGTCCTCCAACAACTTTCGGTTAGTTTCACTTAGTCTCAACTTATTTTACTTATTTAAGCCGGTTCCGATACACTATAATCAATTTTAAAATATTTATTTAGATTTGGTTAATCGCCAATCACCTTTCGGTTAGTTTCACCTAGTCTCAACTTTATTTAGTCATCTGAACCGGTTCTGACACGTTATAATTAATTTTAATAGATTTGGTTAATTTTCGTTAGTCGTCTAATCAACTTTCCGTTAGTTTTACTTAGTCTCAACTTATTTTAGTCATTTGAGTCGGTTCCGACACGTTATAATAAAGTTTAATAAATTTGGTTAGTTTTGGTTAGTCGTCTAATCAACTTTCGGTTAGTTTCATTTAGTCTCAACTGATTTTAATCATTTGAACTGGTTCCGATACGTTCTAATCAATTTTAATAGATTTGGTTAGTTTTGGTTAGTCGTCCAATCAACTTTCGGTTATTTTCACTTAGTCTTAATTTATTTTACTTATTTGGGCGGGTTCCGATACGTTATAATCAGATATGCATAAACCGTGTCGCGACGTTCACTAAAATTTTCCGTGTCGTGATGCGACCTTGGAAACTCACTGTCAAGAAACCAAAGTATTCATCTGAACCGGCTCCAATACGTTATAGTCAAATATAATGTTTCTGGTTTTTTGGTGTTTTTGTCTACTTTTGATTAGTTTTGGTTAGTCATTCAATCAACTTTCCGATATGTTATAACCAATTTTAATGTTTTTGGTTAATTTTGGTTAGTCGCCAAAATTCGGTTAATTTGGGTTATTTTTAAGTTACTATAATATTTTTAATCTGTTTCGATACGGTTTAGCCATATTTGGTGCTTTTGGTTAGTTTAGGTTAGATTGGGTTAGATAGTCGTCGTGGGTAGTCGTTCAATCTATATTCAGTTAATTTCAGTTAGATTTTATTTTAGTCATTTCAATCGGCGCCTATACGTTACAATCGAATTTAATGTTTTTGGGTAGTTTTGGTTAGTCACCAAAATTCGGTTCGTTTTGGTTAGTTTTAACTTACTTTAATTTTTTAATCTGTTCCGATACGTTTTAGCCTTTTTTGGAGCTTTTGGTTAGTCGTTGAATCAACTTTCGGTTAGTTTCAGTTAGTTCCAATTTATTTTAGTAATTTGAACCGGATCCGATAGGTTATAACCAATTTTAATTTTTATGGTTAGTTTTGGTTATTCGCCAAATTTCGGTTACTTTGAGTTAGTTTTAACTTACTTTTATTTTTTTAATTTGTTCCGATTCACTTTAACACTTTTTATGCTTTTGGTTACTTTTAGTTAGTTTGGGTTAGTCGTTCAATCAACTTTCGGTTAGTTTCAGTTAGCTTTAATTTATTTTTGTCATTTGAACCGGTTCCGTCCTCAGAAACAGACTAACACGATCTCTCACGTATATTACGTGATGTGCCAAATGTAGCATGCACTTTTTCGTGATTTGATACCCCATAATGGGAAAACAAAAACATTTTCAATGTTAATAAATTATTTTTAAGGGATAATACAATTAATGTTCTGTTCATTTAAACATTAATGTTTAAAGATCTCCAAACCCTATTTTTAGAGTTATGCCACTATAGAACTCAGTGAGCGATGTGTAAATTACTTAGATGTTTTTTTGATTTTGGGAACATCGGAGGAGCAATGCTCACGAAACGTGCGCCTTGCTTATCTTTAGTACGCTTTTTAGGATTTATTATTAACGCACAAAAAAGCGTTGTCTCCAAGTACTATATGCAAGTTCCTGGGTTTTATTTTCGATTCTATAGACATGACTATAAAATTACCGTTGGAAAAGCGTCAATAAATTTTAAAACATACGAAATACTTTATTAACCGTAGAAGCTGTAAAATTCTTAGATTCACTCAGTTTCTTGGCTTACTGATATCAGCCTGTCCAGCCATAAAATATGGGAGGATGTACACTAAAAATCTCGAACGAACTAAGTTTTTAGCTTTATTATTTAATGAGGGTAATTACAACTCTTCTATGCCCATTTTTGAATCTATTCTTGAAAATTTAAATTGGTGGTTGAAAAATATTCTTATATCTAAAAACAACCTTGAGATGGACAACTATGACCTAGAGCTTTGCACCGATGCTAGTTTGTCCGAATGTGGCGCCTTCTGTCAGGGTGAAGTGCTCATGGGCGGTGGAAATCAAATGAGTCAGATAATCGCAGACATTTCTTGGAGCTTCAAGCGATTTGTTTGTGTTTGCATTGTTTCGCTAATAACTTCACCAACAGTAGCATTCTGATAAGAACTGATAACACTACAGCCTTGGCTTACATTAATAAAAAGGGTAGCATTCAATATCAAAAATTAAATTCGCTAACCAAGGACATTTGGTAATGGTGTGAGGCTAGAAACTTGTGGATATTCGCCTCCTACATACCGTCACGGGAAAACTGGCAAGCGGAGCAAGCCTCTCGCACTCTATACTCTGAAACAGAATGGTTCTTAAATCAAGATATTTTTAATCACATCGCCAAGTATTTGGGCAATCCAGAAGTTGATACTTTTGCATCGTTAAACAACAATAAATATCATAGGTATTTTTCATGGTTAAAAGATCCGGGCGCGGAAATAATTGACGCCTTCACTGCACATTGGGGACAGATAGACTTTTATGCGTTTCCACCGTTTTTCCTTATTTTTAGAGTTTTAAGAAAGATTATTAATGGCAGGGCAAAAGGCATTCTTGTGGTTCCATATTGGATTAGTCAGTCATGGTACCCGCTATTTGAAAAGTTAATAGTGGGCGAACCGCTATTTTTAGGTCCTAGTGATAATCTTTTATCTTGTCGTCCTTTTAGCAACAATAGACATCCTCTATCAAAAAGCCTTATCCTGGTAGCCGCGCGACTATCTGGGAAGCTTTTTAAAGAAGAGGAGTTCCAGAGGATGCCATTGCTACAATGATAAAGTCCCTAAGTGAGAACACTATTAGCCAGTATGGCACTACCTATACGGTCTGGTGGGAGTATTGCTTGCTTAAGAATATTTCTCCATTTGAAGGCGACACTTCGGATATATTATCCTTTTTTCAGAGCATCTTAGCTTCTACACATAATAGTTTCGGCTCGCAGCGCAGCGCTCTCCTTGATTACTCTAAATAATCCTCGCAAATAAAACGCTTTATAAAAGGCGTATTTCGGCTCAGGCCACCTAAGCCAAAATATAATTACACTTGGGATCCCCAACAGGTATTGAGATTTTTTCAGAATTCCACGAATCCTAGCTTAAAATATCTCTCCTGTAAACTAGTAACCCTTCTAGCATTGGCCACAGGGCAAAGGTTCCAAACATTATCTCTCATCAAATGTTCCAACATTAAATTTTCCGATTCCGCTGTCAATATACTTATACCTGGCTTAATCAAAACTTCAAAACCAAATGTTTATCAACCTATTTTAACCTTACCGTATTTTACACAAAACCTTAGCCTTTGTGTAGCATCGTGTCTAAAACTATATTTAAACACCACTGAAGCTTTGAGACAACCAGCTTTTGAGTCCCTCTTTATCACCTATGGCAAACCACACCGTGTGACATCCAAACAAACCCTAAGCCGGTGGGTAAAGAACATACTCCAAGAAGCAGGAATTGATACCTCGATATTTAAGGTGCATTCGACCAGGCATGCCGCTACTTCTTCAGCTTTAAGAAAAGGCACCTCATTGGATACAATTAGAAAATCAGCGGGATGGGGCGAAGGTGCCGGACTCTTTGCCAAGCCAAGTTTTATAATAGGCCTCTGTCGGACTCAAATAACTTTGTTGAGACGGTCTTTATTACAAAGAATTGGAGCCACCATGAACGTAAAAATGTAAATATAATGTATATATCATACTCGTATAATGTTCAATAAATCCCTTTTTCAGTGAAAAACTCGATCACAAAAAATTCTCGAGTATACCCAGCGAGACTAGTCCAGAGACAGACTCCTCCCACCATTGTTCGGACAAGGGGGAGGGGCTTGTTAAGGGACCTGGTCTTGCTATATAAGATGCACATAAACAGAATCGCTGTAGTGATTATTGATTATTTATTCATTATTAATTGATTGATTGATTATTATTCTTATTGACATTATTAATAATTATTGATTATATGCGTTCATAAAATATAATGTTAAAGCAGTATCGATTTCCGAAATAACGTTTACCGTTATCGTTAAAGGAAAAATAGCGGGAAAGTGCATAAAGACAAACATTTAGTCTGTATAAAGTATTGGATATTGGTGAATAACGTATAGCGTTAACGGTGGTGTTACCGTTATCGTAAATAACGGGCAGTTTTAAAGATTGTGCGACAACTTACAGGACTTGAACAGTATGTTAACGAATAACGTTTAACGTTATCGTTAGCGGAAAAATAGCGGTAAGTGTACATTTTTGAACTATAAGTAATTGGACACATAGTAGACATTACTGAATAACATTTATGTGATACTGTTATCGTTGAACTACCGGTATCGACACTAATTGTAGGGCTGTATAAATTGTATATATTGTAAATAGTGCAACAGGGTACTGGTTACCTCTAAGTTTTATTTGAGTTATTGGCGTTATCACATGCGCATACATAGTGAATAGGCCTCCGATGAAGCCCAAACCCGGGGGAGGGACACCCCCGGCATCATCCGGAGCCGTTAAGATCAGTATCAGTATGGAAAAGAAACAAAGCCAATCAGGAAAAAGGCTAGCTGATAGGAGCTCTGGGGAGCTGAACATAGAGGAAAGTAATAAAATCATAAGGAGGGAAGAAGACAAAAACGTAGAGAGACATTCTTCCAAACATGAAGATAATAGGGACTACAAGAGATATTACGAAAAAAGTCTTGAGGAAATAAGCGTACTCAAGAACAACTATAAGAAGTTAGAAGTTGAAAATGATACATTAAGGATTAAAGTACATGAAATAGCTAACGAAATAGCTAGTGAAAATGCAACCGAGGAAATAAGCGTACTCAAGAATAATTACAAGAAATTAGAAGATGAAAATGATACTTTAAGGGAAAAGATGCACGAAATAGTTAGTGAAAATGCTACCATGAAACAGGAAATGGGCATACTAAAGGCTTTACTGGAAGACATGAAAGAACAAATGGATGCAAACCTGAAGGAGACATTAAACATCAAACAGACGCAAGACAAACAAGATAAAAACTGGCCTCAGCTGGGTAACAAGAAAAGTACTAGGTTAGAACATGAGCAGGACATGGATGAAGATCAAGCTGATGAAGAGACATATGCGCAGAAAGCAAGGCGCGTTCCCCCTATCACTATCCAGGGGAGTAAGGGGTGGATTAATACCAGAAATGAATTGCTAGAAAATGGTATTGAATTTGAAAGTGCGAAGGTCATGGGTGACAATACTCGTATCTTCTTAAAAAAGCCAGAAGATTATAGAAAACTTACACAGCTTCTAAATAAAAATGACAAACCTTTCTATACCTACAATATGGATGATGATAAAAAGACCCATGCTGTTCTACACGGCTTGGACACAGATATTGACGCAGATGCTATTAGAGTGGAGCTTAACTTTTTGGGCTTCGACGACGTTGAGGTCTCAAGGATGTATTCGCTTAAAACAAAGGAACAACTACCTATGTATATGTTAAAGACCCTTAATAATGACATCTTAAAAGTCAATAGACTCATGGACATGGTAATAAATATTGTACCTCGAAGAAGATCTACAGGACCAATGCAATGTTACAGATGCCAGCGTTTTGGGCATGGTCAGAGATACTGCACCATGCCCAAGCGTTGCGTTAAGTGTGCGGGGCCACACGACGGAAGAGACTGTACATTAACAAAACCAAAGGAAGGGGAAACGAATCGAGCGAAATGCGCCAATTGTGGAGAATCAGGTCACCCTGCAAGTTTTAGGGGGTGCCCCAAGTATAAAAGGAGAAACTTTCCTGAACAATCCAAAACGCATAAGGAAACTGAGGCGATCAAAAGGGATATCCAAAACATGGCAAACACAAATGCTAAAAAAGGTGACGATATGAAAAGAGCTAGTAAATTTATGCAAGACCTAAAAGCTTTAATTCTCCAGTTCAATGGCGAGCTTTAATTTGGCCTCTTGGAACGTAAACGGCCTCAGAGCACGGAGGCCTGAGGTCGATTTATTCTTAATTGAACATAAACCTATGGTATTAGCCATACAGGAAACTATGCTTGCTCCAGATCATAGGATTTCGTTTGAAGACTACACCGTGTATCGGGTCGATGAAGACCCGGTACCGGGTCAAGGCTTAGCAATTTTAGTCCGCAAAGACATCCCAAATTATTTAATTGGGAAAAACGATAACACTAGACTGAATAATATGACAGTAGTTATTGCTATTCAAAATATTAAGATAAAAATTGTCTCCATATATAGAAAACAATGTAATCCACTAACTGCTACAGATCTAAGGATTTTGACAGCCGGAAATATGCCGGTTATTCTTATTGGAGACTGGAATTCTAAATCTACGGCATGGAATAGTTTTAAGAGATGTCCAAATGGCATTAAATTAGAAAACATTGTATTCGAAATGAACTTGACTGCAATTGGACCTGATACTCCCACTCATGTCCCATCGACCAATGGTAATCCTGATATATTGGACTTCGCAATATTAAAAAATGTAAATAGAATGTGTAAAATAGAAACGATACCAGAGGGCTCTTCGGATCATAGCCCAATTATGCTCACCGTCGGAAATGATCTTATAGGAAAAAATATTAAAAGCAGGACTGTTACTAACTGGATTAGTTATAAAAAGTGTCTTCAAAATTCCTTAACTGCTCCTAAGATTAAAACAACTGCTGATCTCGATGACTACGCAACAAAATTGAATGACTGGATATTGAAAGCCTATAATGAAAACTCAACTAAGACGAACATCCCAGAGAAATCAATTAAGAACCTGCCCATCAAGCTACAAAATATAATCAGATTAAATAGGAAAATTCGTAAAATATACTCATGTACGAGAATTGATGTCATTAAAGGCTTATTAAATGCCCACTCCAGGATTATGAAAGAGGAGCTTAAGAATTACAGAAATAGAAAATGGGCAGAAAAGCTAAGTAGGCTCAACACTAAGGACCATACTGTATGGGGTCTCCTCAAAGGACTTAGACGAAAATCATTTCAGATACCACCACTGCATGGGATAAATGGCATGGCCTACTCAGACGATGACAAGGCTGAAGCATTTGCGGATACCCTGGAACGAACTTTTACCATAAACGATATTGACGAAGATGACTTGACTTACGAACGTAATGTCAATAAAATCTACAGACAGGTAATAAATGCTAAAGATCCTGTTGAAATTACTAGTTTTGTGGCCCCTCGTGACGTTAAAAACATTATCAAACACCTTAAAGTAAAAAAGGCAGCAGGAATAGACTTGATTAATCATAAGATGTTAAAGGAGCTTCCCAAGAAGGGTTTTGCATTTATAGCCCAAATGGTAAATAATATGATGAGGCACTGCTTCTTCCCAGTAATTTGGAAAAAGGCCTGTATTTTCATGATTCCTAAACCTAACAAAAATCATACTTTTCCGGATAATTATCGGCCAATCAGCTTACTACCAGTTATTGGAAAGGTGGCGGAGAGAGCTCTTAAGCAGAAGCTAATTAGCATCATTGATGACCTCAAAATCACTTCGGCCGAACAGTACGGATTTAGAGCGAGATACAGCGCTGAACAGCAACTACTTCGAACAACAGAATACATATCCGAATCTATAAACATCCAGAAGGCGGTCGGCGCTATATTCTTGGACGTCGAGAAAGCGTTCGACCGTCTATGGCAGCAAGGCCTAATCGCCAAAATGGTTACTTATGGCATACCGATGCCATGGTGTCGGCTGATTGCAAACTACTTGGTAGGCAGAACCTTCTGCGTCAGGATTGGAAACGCATTATCTACTTATAGAATGGTTGAAGCGGGAGTCCCACAGGGCTCCGTGCACCACTTCTGTATAACCTATTTACTAGCGACTACCAGCCTCCAAAGACAATTTTCATGAGTTTATATGCGGACGACACTGCCTTCTTATACAGAAGCAGGAGCACTGATATAATAAGTCGAGAATTACAAAAGACATTAAATACCTTCCAGGACTGGACTTGCAGGAATAAAATAAAACTGAATCATAATAAGACTCAGGCTATACTCTTTCAGAAGCGATTACTCAGTACCGGAAGAATGCTCAAGGTTAATGACGAAAATATCGTATGGGTCAAAGAAGCAAAATATCTCGCACTTACTTTTGACTCTAGATTAACTTGGAGAATCCACGTGGAAAACATTAGAAAAAGAATCAGAGCCGCTTCTATTGTAATGAGACCAGCTTTAGGAAAATTTAGCACCATAGCTATGGAGACCAAACTAAACATAATCAAATCAATACTCAGACCCCAAGTTACATATGGCGCTGCTATATGGGGAATAGCAGCAAAAACATATATCAAAAAACTAATCTCCACTGAAAATAGAATTGTGAGAAACACAGTAGGTGCGATATGGTACATAAGAAATAACGATCTCTTTAGCGACATTAAGTGGACGCCACTACAGCATCACTTATTGAAGACTATTCAAAATTTCTTCTCAAGAGTAACTACACATCCTTGCCCTGAACTCAGGAGGCTCATGGAATATGATCCCGTACAAGAAAGTCTCAGAACTGGATACTACAAGAGGCCTAAAGACTCCCTAGAACTGATTAATACATTATATGAAGATGCCGTAACTTAGGCTAAAAATGTATATAAATGTATAAATCAGCACAAACTGTAAATATGTATAATAGAACTATATGAAATGGACTACAGCAATAGGAACACATAAACATAGCATAACAGTCAAAAAGTATGGAATTGCTGGAAAAGTGGTAGAAAGACCTTTTACAAAACATGGCGTCGGCCAAAAGCCGCGGTAAGGTCACAACTAAGAAAGGCTGCTGTTAAAAAGGCATCGCCTGTAACAGCGAACGGGATAGGCCAGTATGGATTTGCCCTATCCAGATCGGTGGAGGTTTGGTGGGTAGTTCTCTGCGTAGAGTATGCGTAGAGAGACCCCCACACTACCCTTCCTTTCAGCCTGGGAGGGGTGCCAATAAATCGGTTCCTCCACCTTACCAAAAAAAAAAAAAAAAGAAATTTCATAGTGAGTTCAACTGTGGATGAGAGAGCATCTACGGGAGACGATTAGCGCTTAACAGTGCGACTTTAGATTTCCCTAGTGGAAACGAGTGACTTAGGTCAAGTATAGTGCCGACAAGTGCCGTGCTAGGCGAAAATACAGAAAACCACGACGGAGGATTAAGGCCCGAGTGAAGCTCAAGAAGATACGTAACCCCTTGCTGCCAAAGCAAGGAGTGCAGATTAGAAGGAGCATTGCTCAGGCAATAGCCTTCCAGAGGACAAGGAGACGAATATGGTCAAGAAGAATATAAATCAGGTGAGTGATAAAACATTGATATTTAGCAATGACAATTTTTTAAAAGTAGAGATAGATTCGAATTTATTAAGGCAAAGTAGCGCCAGCCCTATGGCTGGCATTAGCGATAATGAATTCCCGGCCTTTCCCTCGTCAAAGGGGGTGCCCAAAGCGCTGGCTGGGAATAGTAGTAGTATTAGTACAAGTGAAAGTGCAACAGTGAAAAACAGGAAGAAGAAAATCCAAGATGACGGCAACAGCAGCGAAAGCGACTGCTCAGAAACCTCAGGACGCTCCGGATCAACCAGAGCGGCAAGACGACTCGCCAAAGCAAAGGCAGAGACAGACCGAGCGAGGACTGCCAAAGCCACCAGCGATGCGAAGCTCAAGGAATTACTGAGAGCTTACGAAATCCTGATCGAGGACAGGAACCGTCAAAGACAAGAAAAGGAGGAAACTCAAGCGAGATTAGCAAGACTCGAAAAGCTGTTCGAGTCTCAAACACAAACCAAGAAAGCAGATCCCCCAGCGGTAACCCCACCCGCAGCAGCCCTCCCTGCAGCAGACCCCCCTACAACTGGTCAACATGAAACCAGGAAACGGCAGGCTAGGAGCCGCGACAGCTCCGAGGAGCGTGAAACGAGTCAGCCGCCTAAAAAGACGCACCAAGAAGCGTCGAAGAAGACTCCAGAAGAGATGGAAGTAGCAACGGAAGAGCAGACCTCGTCTACGCTAGTCTAGCTAAGAAGCCAGCAGCCAAGGACATCATCCCCCCTATCACCGTAGAGGGGAACGAAGACTGGAGGCAACTCCTACAAACCTTGCAGGCAAAGAATATTGAGATCCACTACGCTAAGACGAGGGGACAAAATATGCAGGTCTATACAAAGACCATTGCGGACTACAGGGCTCTCACCAACCTCCTCAAAGGACAGGATAGGGCATTCTTCACGTACCAGCTGCCTGAGGACAAGAAGATTCATGTGGTAATTAGGGGATTACCACTAAACACAGACGAAGCGTACTTGAAGGCAGACCTTCAAGAAATGGGCTACAAAGAAGTCGAGGTAGCCCAGATGACGAGCAGACGCAATCAGAAGAAGATGCCGCTGTTCTTGGTGAAAACCAAGAGCAGTGAAATCTTCAAACTGAGACACGTATATAGTACACTCGTAAGAGTAGAAAAATACGTAAAACAAGAAGGTCCGAGGCAGTGCTACCGCTGCCAAAAGTTCGGACACACCCAAGGAGGATGTTGTTTCCCCCACATCTGCGTAAGGTGTGGAGAAAAACATCAAGCGAAAGAATGCCCAGTCCCCAGGGAACAGGGAGTGAAGAATGCGAAATGCGCAAACTGCGGCAAGGACCACCCTGCCAACTATAAGGGATGCGAAAAGTTCCCTAAGAAGCAGTGTTGCCAACCATAAATCAGAAAAATCCGTAACAAAGTCCTCAAAATTTCCGTGTTTTTCCGTGTCCCTGAAATGTAGCTTAAAAATGGTTACTGTAAACGTCAAATCAATTGTATATCGAAGAGTTAAGCTGTTTGAAGAAAGATGGCACTGAGTTGAAATGTTCAACTAGAAAATAAATAGAATATGACGTCATACATGCACCACTCCGGATTTTTCATGATGGTAATTATGATAAAAATAATTCAATAGTTGCTTACCAGCTTACGATGCTTAAAATGAGAAGCAGAGAAAGTCTTCTTATTTAATCCATTTATTCGAAACAAGCATAAAATAATTCTTCTTTTTACAAATAATCAACTTAAGATAACTCTAAGACAATGCCGAATCCGTCTTCACCATTTTTTAACATTGATTTGACTGGCTTAAATAGAACACAATATATTTTTTACCACCTATGAAGCCAGCAGACTTCCATTAATGGTACTAGCGATTAAACAATTTCTTTATTTTAATTAGATTCATATTATGTTGAAGTTATGGGCGACGGCAGAGCAAATTTCAGGAGGGAGGGAGGGGAGGGGGAAGTCAATAAAAATAACGTGTAGATAGTTTTTCTAAATTCCAATGAATTTGAAATGTATTTTTATACTATGCATTAATTTAATACTTCAGGGAACTGCCCCCTCCTACCGGCGCTCATGGTGAAATTACTTTCGAGCGTTTGACCCAAAGCCCAAAATTGTTGAGAGTTGATTGGCACATCTATTTTTAGGATTGAATAATATCTTTGTTTATATAGGGAAAAAGACAATGATAATATCTATATGAAATATCGATTAAAATTAAGCGAATTATATTAAAATGGACATATGATACATAAATATAATAACGCCAAATCATCTGTAAAAAAATCCGTGTTTTCATTGCACGGAACCCAATAAAATCCGTGTCCGTGTTCTAGTTTCAAAAATCCGTGAAAACACGGAAGTTTCCGTGTCGTTGGCAACACTGCTAAGAAGACACAAACCCAGCAAGTGAGGACAACTAGAACACACGGGCAGGCGGCAACCACCAGGCCTAGACCAGCGGGCCGCAACCCATCACAGAAACCTGCAGGGAGCAATCCGCAGACGAAATCACAAGCTCCGCCCAAGCCGGCGGACAACAAAAATGACAATAAAAATAAAAACAACAACAAGAAAGAAGAAGTGCCAGCCACAGAGACCATGGCACCAATAAAAAGCATGATCCAAGATCAGGTCATGGCGATGATGGTACCACTACTACAAAAGATGGTACAGGAAGCCTTCAAATCAATGAATAGACAGTGAAGATATCGGTCGCCTCATAATTATGTCGTGGAACATCAACGGCATCAGAGGCCGCAGGACAGAAGTCCAAGAACTTCTGCAACGGCATAATCCGGCGGTCCTGGCTTTGCAAGAGACCAGGATTGACAGATCGATAAACTTCTCACTACCAGGATATTCCATCTACCGACACGACAGAGTTAACCCTGCAGGAGGCGGGGTCGCTCTAGTTGTAAACAACGAGATAGAGCATACCAACCTAGGAATCGAAATGGACTCAGAAATTGAGGCGGTCTCCATAAGAGTCTCTACGAGACGTGGAGAGATCAAGATAACCTCGGTTTATCTTCCGCCCCAAGATCTGATACATGAAGAGGACATAGAGGAGCTAACTTGAGACCCAAGACCCAAGATCATCATTGGGGACCTGAACTGCAAACATCAGCAGTGGAACAGTTCCAGGACAAACAGGAACGGTCAATGATTTGCACAATATTGTGAAGATAGAGGTGTAGATGCTCTAGGACCGGACCAGCCCACATTCCTACCCAGGGGTGCGGGAAGGCCCGAAATCCTGGACATAGCACTTCTCAAAAACGTGCGATTCGACACGGAGATAGAAACCATAGTGGAAGGGACATCATATCACAACCCTATAATGCTGTGCATCAATCTTAGACTGGCAAGAACCAACCTGAGAACGAGGAAAAAGACCAACTGGTTTAGATACCAGAACCTGATTAGAGACAATACCCGAATTGGACGAATAAACAACGCCCAGCAGCTAGACGCTGAAGTGGAACATCTGGAAAACAACATCATCCAGGCCTTCAACTCTAGTACTGCTGTAGAAGATCTATCCAACACTCGAAGACATGATGATCTCTCTGACGAGATCAAGAACATGATCCGAGAGAATAGGAGACTCAGGCGAGTTTATGCAAGAACCGGCAGAGACAACGACAGAGTCACGCTGAATCAGCACAGCGGCGCTCTGAAAGAAATGCTCAAAGTGCATAGAGACGAATCCTGGCAACGCAAGCTCAGGGAACTGAACCTCGAGAACACAGCCTGGCAGATGCAGAGGGCACTCCGCAATCCCAGGACTCTTATCCCGCCCTTAAGCGGGGCAGGAGGCCTGGTCTATGCGGACGTGGACAAGGCGGAGCTACTCGCCGAAACCGTGCAAAACCAAGGCAGGCTAAACGAACATCCTGACGAGGATGAAGGACACCGCGAGGACGTACAGGAAACAGTCAGGCGCTACGAGCAGAGACAAATTCAGCCTAGATGTGATGTTCCGACCTCACCAGCTGAGGTTGCGGGCATCATAAAGAGGCTGAAAACAAAGAAAGCACCAGGAGAAGACAAAATAACAAACAAAATGCTCAAAAAGCTACCGAGGAAGGCCATAACAGCAACGGTCAACATCATCAACGCGATGATGAGACTCGGACACTTCCCAGACAGGTGGAAGGAGGCTGAGGTGATAGTGATACCCAAACCGGGTAAGGATAAGATCAATCCTGCAAACTACAGGCCTATCAGCCTCCTCTCAGCTGTTAGCAAGGTGGCGGAAAGGATCATACTAAAAAGACTCAATAATGAATCAACGGAGCAGGACACAATCCCTAGCATCCAGTATGGATTCAGGGCAGAACACTCAGCAGAGCTACTACTGCTCAACGTAGTAGAACACATCACCAAGGGATTCAACTGCGGGAAAGCGACAGGAGCGATCTTTCTAGACGTAGAAAGAGCGTTCGACAGAGTATGGCATCAGGGGCTGTACTACAAGATGATTGTAGGAGGCTACTCTCCTAGAATGATCAAGATCATCAAAAGCTACCTGACTAACAGAAGATTCCACGTGAGAGTGAAGGACAAGACATCTGGGCCTAGAATGCTTGAGGCAGGAGTACCGCAGGGCTCAGCCCTTGGACCGGCCCTGTACTCGGTATTCACCCATGATATACCAACGATCGAAGACGTGCAGGTATCATTGTATGCTGACGATACAATGATACAATATACGCATAACAACACCGCGAGAATAAGCACTGTGCTGCAAAGAGCCACAGATGAAATAACTGACTGGATGATCAAGTGGAAGATCAAAGTCAACGAGAGGAAAACGCAAACCATACTCCTTCAAAGAAGGAGAAAGGCTGCAGGACCTCAAATAAGGATAAACAACACCAACATTCCTTGGAGCGACGAAGTCAAGTACCTCGGAGTATACCTGGACCGTGGCCTAACATGGAAAAGGCACATCCGAGCTGCTAGGGACAAAACAAAAAGAGCAATGGCCATGCTAAATCCCCTGATCGGGAGGAATAGCCAAATGGCATTGAAGACAAAACTCATCATGATCAAGTCGATAGCGAGAAGTCAACTGACGTATGGCTCAACAGCCTGGGGATACGCAGCGAAATCAAGCATTAAATTGCTAACGAGTACTGAGAACGTACTAATCAGGAAAGCAGTCGGCGCACCTTGGTTCGTCCGAAATGCTGACCTGCAACGAGATCTACAGTGGCAGCCTTTACCAGACTTTATAGTCGAAAAGGCCAGGCGCGTATTCCTAAAGGCAGAAAACCATGCTGATGAAGAATTGAGAGAAGTGATTAACTATCACCCAGACGACCCAGGGACCAGGAGATGGGCCAAGCACAATAGACCTAGAAGTCTAATTGGATAAATATACAAACACGAGATGACACATTGAATCAGAGATGCGCGGACCAGTAACCGCAAGTGATGTCTGAGAAGCTTTATGATTAGGACTTAATAGGATTTGATCCCGGAAGTCCTTAACCGACGTGCAGCAGATGATCCCCTAGAGGGGTCCACGCACAAGTCGGCATTACCTGAATGTTTTAGTTGGTATGGTACTGCACCGATTCCAACACTACCCCTCAACCGGGGGGTGTGCATAAGAGAGCATTTTTACCAGACGACAAAAAAAACAAAAAAAGATAGAAATTTAGTATTATTATTATTAGTTCTGTTGCTTCGGCCGCGCTGGCAACACGTTTACCCATCCGCTCTGCGAAAACAGTCAAAAAGTGAAGTGAGGTAAAATACGCTAACGACACAAAAAGCAGCACCATACTTTTCAGTGTAGTGTATGCGACCAAAAATCGTTTGACGTTGGCTCACGCTGGCGTATAAATTCGTTTGACGTTAGCGCAACAAGCGCAACACAGAGTGACGGCACGATCGTACTTAGAGTGCATGTATCTCGTCACTTTGTGAACACAACAGCAGAACAACCCACCACAACAAAACGAAGGAAGCAGAAAATTCAGGCGGCAGGGAAGCCTGCACAACGAAAATTCCGCCAAAAGAGGCGATGACCGGAGCGGTTAGAAAAGAACGTGACAAATCTCCAGTTACCAAAGTGCACACAAGTAAGTTAAAACACACGTCAAACACAATAACACAACACAAGACACACATTAAAATGGAGTCGTCTCTTATTAAAAAGCTTGAGGCAGAAAACCTCGAGCTTAGAAAAACTATCAATAAATTAAGACAAGACTCGGACAAAAGTCACAAACTAATTCATGAGCAGAGTGCTCAAATTGCACAACTTTTAGCAAAAATTAACGAACTTTCTACAGATATGAAGAACATGTCGAACCATTTTAATGTGCCGCAAATCACCAATACAGACACACCCACTCAACAAAACATTACACAGAACATTGTGCCAGCCCCCAAAAAATCAGATGTGGTGCCTAGCATCATCAGATGCCCCGAGCGCTGGAAAGTAATATTCCAAGATTTGACAATTCTGAAACTTGGTTTCGGAAATGTTAAAAAATCAAAACTAGGCATTCAATTAACCCCAAATACTCCTGGAGACCATAGAGGCATCACTAGATACTTACAGGGTAAAAAGTACCCCTATCATTCCTACTTCTTCCCGGAAGATAGGCTCCTAAACGTCATCATCAAAGGCCTTGATAACAAAATGAATATTGAGGACATCAAACACGACCTAGAGGACAGGGGCTATTCCCCCAAGGAAATCTACTGGCTGAAGGTGGTAGGAGACGTCAGTTTCTTACCAACTCAGTCAAAGTACTTCATCCTCAGTCCGACCTCAAAATTTTGGAAGAAGACAGAATCAATTACATGCCAGTCAGTGTTGAGCTTCAGAGAGGAAGCATTAACAAAATTCAAACTCAATGTCACAAATGCCAGCAGTTTGGACACACCATCTCAAACTGCTACGCCAAACCTGTGTGCCATAGGTGCGCAGGTCCGCACTTTTACAAAGAGTGCACCAAAACTACTGATACCCCAGCAAAGTGTTGCAACTGCGGGGGGGAGCACCCCGCAAACTACTCACATTGTTCCAAAAACCCAAACTACAAGAAACCTCTGCCACAAACACGGCCTGTGAACACAAACATATCATTTGCACAAGTCACAAAACCACAACAACAACAACAACAACAACAACAAGCTCCAAAACCTACACAAACAACACCCACAAACAAAAACATAAACACAAACTCCCAAGCGAATGCAATGCCGCAAGCAAACGGACTAATTGCTTTTCTTACTATGTCTGAACAAGACATAGTAACAAAACTGAATAAAATTTCAGAAATTATAAATAAAAACCCAACATTTAGACTATTTGCTAATCTCAATGGCTAATAAACCAAAGCACTTATTTTTAGTCAGTTGGAACGCGAACTCTCTTTACCCCAAAAGACACGAGTTTGCTGACTACCTGACTGAAAATAACATAGACATTGCACTCGTACAGGAAACATTCTTACGCCCACAAACAAGATTACACATCAAAAACTACACAATCTATAGAAATGACAGGGCGCAGCGTATGGGGGGCGACACTGCCATTTTTGTAAAAAACAACATTACACATGACGCAATACAACCACCACAGTCAGACATACTGGAGGTGACAAGCATCAAAGTCAGTCTAACTGACGGAGACATTGTCATTCATTCAGTATACAAACCACTACAACATAACTTACCACTAGACGAAACCACAAAACTCTTCCACTACACACTGCCAGTTCTTGCAGCAGGAGACTTTAACTGCAAACATAGATCTTGGGGATGCAGGGCCACTAATGCAGGTGGCACTGCATTACTAAGAGCTTCGCAAGAACTGCACCTCACAGTACAAGCACCACTTGAACCCACACACTTCCATCACGAACGCTCAGATATACTAGACATAGTACTTACTCAAAACATCGCACACAACGTTGTGATTGACAATCTGGAGGATTTATCCTCATCAGATCATTTTCCGATTGCCATCACAATAAACAACATACACGAACACAAACAAGCAAATATACAACAATTCATACACTGGAACATATTCAAAGAACACTTAACACAAAACATGCACAACTTACCTCCAAAGCGGAACTAGACAACGAAGTTGCTAGATTCACTGAGGAGATACAAGCAGCCATAAACGCAGCCACAAAAACAGTACACACAAATCAAAACAACCCATACTCGCTTCCACAAAACATAAAAGACAACATAAGACTCCGAAACAGGCTAAAACGACGAGCCAAACTAACATACAATCGAGACTTAAACACACAAGCAAACAGACTCACAAATACAATCAAAACAGACATAAAAACTCACAAAAACAACTCATGGACAGAATACATCACTACAGTCAACCCACAAAACAACTCTCTATGGAAAATCGCCAAAACGATGCAAGGTCGCAACAAAGTGACATATCCTAACATCCATGGACTGAGAGGAATGGTGTATTCCAGCGAAGAGAAGGCCGAGGCCTTCGCAGACTCGCTGGAATCGCAATTCACCTTAGGCGATGGGGCCCAGGATATAGATCACGAGGCAACCATAGAGAGAAACTACAGAGAAATACTAACTTACGAAAACAAACACCAAGACGACGAAACACGACCAACTAACACCGCAGAAATTGCGCAAATTATTGCGCAATTAAACCCGAAAAAAGCACCCGGCTACGACAACATACCAAACAGAGCACTAAAAAACTTACCAGAAACAGCCATACTCAAATTCACTTACATCATAAACACAATACTATCACTAAAACACTTTCCAAAATCTTGGAAAAAAGCAAAAATAATACTAATCCCTAAACCTCACAAAAATTTGATCTTTCCTCAAAACTGGCGACCTATCAGCTTGCTCTCATCGCTGAGCAAGCTGACGGAGAAGGTTATGTTGGAGAGATTAAACTCACACATATCACAAAACAATCTGATCCCAGACGAACAGTTTGGGTTCAGAAAACAACACAACACCGAGCTCCAACTTGCCAGGCGTGTTGAGGAGGCGACTAGAGGACTGCAAAGACAGGCATCGACCGGAGTTGTAGTCCTTGACGTCGAAAAAGCCTTTGACAAAGTGTGGCATGAAGAACTCATACACAAACTAGACAGACTACACAATCTTCCACCACCACTAACTCAACTCATAGCCTCATTCCTCAAACACAGAACCTTCACTACACAAATAAACACAGCACTATACACCACAAGGCGCATAGAGGCAGGAGTCCCCCAAGGCTCTCCTCTGTCGCCTACTCTATACACATTATACACAACAGACATACCTAGACACCCAAACACTAAACTCTCCATATACGCAGACGACACATGCATATTCTCAATAAACAACAATCACACAAGACTCAAAAATCACATACAGCAACACTTAGACTCCATATACGAATGGGCAGAAACTTGAAATATTAAAATTAATGAAGAACAAACACAGGCCTTGCTCATAACAACTAAACGTAATAAACCTATTCCAAATTTAAATCTCGAAAACTCAGTAATAAGATGGTCAAACTCTCTCAAATATCTAGGGGTAACCTTAGATAGTAAACTCACTTTTCAAAAGCACATTCAAGCAAAAGTAAACGAAGGCATTGCAGCCAAACAAGCTTTCTATCCATTAATTAACAGAAATAGTAAAATGTCACTAAAGAACAAACTAATGCTCTATAACCAGATAATAAAGCCCAAAATTCTATATGGAGCCATAGTATACACACATGCATGCAAAACAAACAAGAAAAAACTTCAAACACTCCAAAACAAAACGCTCAGACAAATTGTGAACGCACCTTGGTACGTTCGCAATGCAGACATTCACAACGACCTCAAAGTAGACACAATAAACACATATCTGGCAGGCAAACACACAATATTCTTAGAACAAGCTCGCAACTACACAAACCCAATCATAAGAACACTATTCAGCAGAGTAGCACATCCAAACAGAACAGTACATAAAAGCTTACTACTCCCACCAGAGCACTAAATCACATACACATTACACAAAGAAAAAATGAAAAAGCCCAAAAAATAATATCAATATCATTCTATCTTGAAAATTTAAAATTTCCAAAAACTTTCAAAAATTTTCTAAAACTCAAAATTTCAAAATTTCTAAAAGGTTCGTTCTTTTTCGAAAAATCAAAACCTCAAACTCTAAAAATTTTTCAAAATTTTAAATCAGATTTTTTCAAAAAATTCTAAACCACATAAATCACTAACAAAACTAGAATGATTCAATAACAGCTGGGGACGAGAGCATCGCTGATGCCCTAGGCCGGGTTCCCGCCTAAAAACGGGGGTGTACAGGCATTAAGGGACTGCACGGGGTAGCTCGCCGTATGGGCTCCATGCGTAGAAGTAGAGTCAGGGGGTAACACCCTGCGTATCACGTGCAGTTCTTTCCTGGGGTGATCGTTTTGGACTTGCGGAGAAATCTGCAAAATCCAAAGCGATCAGCCTCGCCTAGGTGTCTACAGTTATTCTCTTGTCAGCTCAAAATCGCAAAACAAACAACACTCGCTCCTTCACTAACCGGCACCAAGGATTCAACACCTACGAAGACATATCCAATAACATCCCAAGAACCAAGTCGACACATGATCAATTACGCAACAACACATGGACCAATACAGTGCGAGAGTGCTCAGCGCACTAGCACGATTAGAAACTCACACTAAGGAACGTGTGGAGTTGATTTTTCGTGTCGGCCGTTAAGGCGAAAAATGCGAAGAAAGCTGCTTTATTGGAAGAGATTAAGGCTAATTTAGCCGACATAAAGCATTTACAAGCACTGACCAAGCAGAGAATCAACTTTTTGAAGGTTGACGTGACCAAAGTCGGGACACAGCTTCTTCACAGCGCGAAGAAATCTATTCGATGGAGTCCATAGAGCGGTCTAGGGAGAAAGTTAAGGCGGGCATGGACAAATTTCAAGCTATCCTGTAACCCATTCTTGTCCGTTGAGCCGAATAAAAACGGTTGTTTTTAGAGCCACTAATAATATTTGAAAAGAAAGGTCGTTACGATCGTTGCATCGTAGATTTACATATAAATATGAAAGAAAACCGATTGTAATTGAAAATAACATCGAAAATGAGCATGTAGTAGTGATTTGAAAGGTTGTCGCGTTTTTATGTTAGAGTAAGTACGGGTTCGTGTTTTTCCCCGCGATTAAATACGTACACGTTTGGTGTTTGTACGTTTATTTCTAATTGTGTCGATGAGATTTGAGAAGTGTTGTCGAATGTAGGTACGAATTAGGTAGTCGTACGTTCGTTTTAAACTATGTAGATGTGTTTTTCGAGCCGTATCGTTAGAGACAACTTACGATCCCTTACTTGCTCTAAGAAAAAGTACGTACCATTTGCATTTTATGGAACGAAACGTAATGTAATCGTTCGTAATACTTTCTGGGCGCTCTGCCTTTCGTTGAGTACGTGTCCTAATGAACGATTTCAAATAGTTGTATGGTAGATCTTTTAGAGAGTGTTAAACGAGAGTAACGACACGTGCCTCATGTTATTCCTATTTTCTTCTCGTGTTAGGCAAAGCCTCTTACACACTTGTTGAGTTAGCCTTGTTGCTTCTTCGTTGGGTTCGGAATTTTCACCTGGTGGCAGTTTCTTATGTTCAGTTGGTCCGTTGTACTGGACCTAGTTTTCCATCAGGTAGGGATACGTGCGTCTCCCTACCGCCGGGTACTGGAAGGTGTTCCTGAGTGCCTGGTTGTTCGTGTTTCTTATCTTGTGTTTGATTTCTTCTACTTGTTTTGAGATTAGTTCTTCGAGCGTTGAGATTCTCAGTTCTTCCTTAATGGTTGTGTTCCTCGTTCGGAATGGGACATCCGCGATCCATCTCGCTGTTTGGTTTAATTTGGCCTGTAGAGCTTTTTTGTTTGTTTCGGCTGTGTGCCTCCAAGCTGGAGCTGCGTAGAGTACCATGGGGACCATAATTTGCTTGTATAGAGCAACTTTGTTTGCTCTGCTGAGATTATTTTCTTTTCTTAGTAGTGGATACAGCGTTCTATTTGTTAGTCCTATCTTTTTCCTTTGTTCGGAGTGATGTTCTGCCCAGCGTAATTTACTGTCGATTAGAAGCCCTAAGTATTTTGCGTAGGGCTTCCATTCGAGTTGTTGGTTGTTGAGTGTTAGACGTCTTCTTGGCTGATCTCTTCTTCTGGAGTATAATACTGCTTGCGTTTCCTCCTCATTGATTTTCACTTTCCATTTGTCGGCCCATTCGGTGATGTTGTCTAAGTCGGATTGAAGATTAGAAATTGCTGTGTTTACGTCCTTGTTCATGGTAGCTATCGCTGTATCGTCCGCATACAGGTACATATGTTGACTTCTTGGGATGTCTGATCCGAATATATTGTATAGTAAGGGGGAGAGGGGTGATCCCTGGGGCACTCCTGCTCTGAGCCTTCTAACTGTTGAGCTAGTTTCTTCATATTTAATCTCGAACGTTCTGTTTTCTAGGAAATCTGCAATGATTTGCGTGATTCTTCTTGGAATTCCCATATTTATTACTTTCAGCAGTAATCCTGGGTGCCATGTGCGGTCGAATGCGTTTTAGATATCCAGGAATACTGCTGGCATGTACTTCTTCTGGTTCATGGCTTTGTGGATGTCTTCTATTAGTCTGGTTGCTTGCAGAGTTGTTGACAGATTTGCTCGGAAGCCAAATTGCTCTGGGGGGATTGTGGCTTCCACTTGTGCTTGGTTGTTGATCCTGTTCAGGAGCATCCTTTCGAAGATTTTTCCTATGTTGCTCAGGAGACTTATTGGTCTATAGCTCTTCGGTTCGTTCTTGGGTTTCCCTTTCTTGTGGATTAGACATAGTTGAGCTGCTTTCCATGTGCTTGGGAAGTGTCCTAACCGGAGGCAGGCATTGTATATGTTTGTAAGTTCAGCAATCTGTTTCCTTGGGAGATGTTTTAAGGCCCTGTTGCTGATGTTTTCTTTGCCTGGAGCCTTTCTGTTTTTTGTTTGCAGGAATTTTGTTTTTGTTTCTTTCGTCGTAACGTGTTGGATTTCTTCGTCAGGCAGGTTTTCTATTAGCAGGTTTATGTTGTTTGCCATTTGGTCTAGCAGGGGCTGAGGCTGTGTTCTTGTATTTTCTCGGAAGACTTCTTCGAAGTGGTCTGCTAATAGTTCGACTTTTTCTTCTAACTTGTAGACTTGAGTTCCATTGTGGTTTAGTGCAGGAATTGGTTGTCTTTGTTCGTTCTTCATGCATTTAGTGATTCTCCAGAGTTTTTGGTCGTAGTTCTCGAGGTCAGCTAGTGTGTGTTCCCATTGGTTATTTCTGAATTCGTTTATCTTCTGTTTAATTTCTTGTGTGAGTCGGTTCGCTTCTAGTCTCATATTTGGGTCGCCTATTCTTCTTGCTCTGTTCATTGCTCTGTTCTTGTGTCGTATGTCGTTTTTCAGCTCGGCCGGGAACTTGTATCGGTTTTTGATTGGGAGTTCTGTCTTTGTTGTTGCTTCGTTCAGTGCTTGTTGTATATCGTTTGTGACTTTTCGGACTGCTTCTTCGAGTTCTTCTTTGCTTGAGATTGTTGGTATTGGTCCTGTGTGGTTCAGCAGATTTTTGAATCTCAGCCAGTTCGTCTCTTGTTTGGTGTAGGTCAGGTTTTCTTTGTTAGCAGGACCTCCTATTGTCAGGACTACTGGGAGATGGTCGGAAGTGTCTGTCTTGTATACTTCGAGCTCCTAGTGTTTGTTGTTGTTTCTGGTAAGGAAGAAGTCAAGTGTGGTTGAGTATTCCCCGGCGAAGTGTGTTGGTTCATCCGGGAAATGGTGTTCTAGTGCGAGGGTTTCTATCAGGTTGTTCAGGTCAGTGCCTCTTGGGTTTGTTCTGCGGCTCCCCCAATGTATATTATGTGCATTGAAGTCGCCGCCTATTATTAGCCTTCCATTCTTTTGGTTGATGATGTTCGCTATTTCTTCGGTGTTGGCATCGTCTCTGGGGGGGCAGTATAGCGATGTGATTCGGTATTTGGTGCCGTCCCTCATTTCAGTGATAATCTGTGTCGTCTCAAGCAGGTCTTGGTCTTCGGGGTTTGGGTAGTTGTCGTGTTTAATTGCGTTTTTGACTAGGATCGCTGTGCCTCCTCCTCTGTCTCGTGTTCTGTCATTTCTGTACGTTTTGTAGTTAGGGATGATGAATTTATCTGTGGGTTTTAATCTTGTTTCTTGGAGGAGCATTATGTCCACATTAATGTCCTCCATATGGTTTATCAGTTCCAATTTGTGCATTTTTGCGCTGTTTATGTTCCATGAAGAAATTGTTAGTGTTCTGGGCTTAATGATCTTGTTATTTCTTTCCATATAAGTTCTTGAAGAAGTTTTCTATGTTTTTCTGGAATTCTTCTTGAAACTTTTTCATGGTGCTTTCCATAATCTTGGTCATATCAATTGGGAGTTTTGTTGTAGACTTCTCTTCAGTTCGTGTTTGTTGTTTATTCTCTGGTTGGTTTTGTTTCTGTACTGCTCCGCTGTAGCTCTTCGGGGCTGGTCTTTGGGGACATGTCATTGCATTGGCTGTGTGGGGCCCTCCACAGTTAGCACATCTGGCCGGGGTGGTCCTTGGCTTGTCACACATGCTTGTGTGGTGGCTGGCTCCGCATTTTACGCACCTAGGGGGGGCATTACACTTGAATTGTGAATGTCCGAAGGTCTGGCAATTTCTGCACTGAGTAACTTTCTTGACGTTTGACTTTAAAGGTTCCACTTTGATTTTCAAGTCGTTTATTCCGTCTATGTTAAATATTTCCTTTTCGCTCCTTGGCAGGATCACTATCATGTTGTCTAATGGTTTCAGGGTTTCTTTTCCATTAATAATGATCTTCTTTTTCATTCTATGAATGGTTGTTGGATGTAGGTCGACCGCCTCTAGTTCTTCTTTGACTTGATCTTCTGTTACTGAAGCTATGACTCCTTTTAGGACTACGTGAAGCATCCTTTCGTCTCTCGTATGGAGGTGTGAAATGAGATCCTGTGCTTCCTTAAGCACTTGTCCAGGTTCTTCGTGTCCAGGGGTTCGATTTTAATTCCCTCGTTCGTCGCTCTTGCCTTAGTGTATTCGATTTTTTTTTCTTGGAGATGTTCGACACGAAGTCCCATTTGAGTTTGTCGTGAAGTATAAGCGGCGGGCAGCTTGTTTTCACTGGCTCGTAGGGCTGTGCTGTTGCTATTGGTCTGTTTTCAGGCTTTTTCGGCAGTTGTTTTGCCATGTTTAATGTTGTTGGATCGTTGTCTGTCGTTCGCAGCGCCGGGAATTCTTTTTCGACGTCGTTTTTCTTCTTAGACTGTTTCTTCTTTGGATTTTCATTGTCCTGATGGTTGAGGACCCTTTTCTTAGGGGGGACCTCTAACATTTCTTCGTCGTTGATGTCTTGTTCTTCACGGAGAAGTCTTGACTCTTCTTGCCATGATTCTTGCTGTTTTTTGAGAGTCAGAATGACTTTTTCGGCTTCTTTATTGTATTCTTGTTGTTTCTTTAATTCCCTGTTGAGTTTTTCATTTTCTCTCTTGAGGTACTGGAGTTCTTCAAGTATTTGTTCGATTTGGAAGTCGTGTCCTCCTTCCATTTTGAATGTTGATCACTGACTTGTCACACTACGTACACCGGCCAACGCGGTGGCCGCGCGGCGATTTTTCTTTCTTAAATAACCTCCTTGCACTGATCTTACGACTTGTTCGCTCGACTAGCTCTGCTCGAATGCTGCTGCTGACGACACGTGCTGCGAGTCGCTTGGGTTTTGTTCGGCGTCGCGCGTCCTCATTGGTGGGTTACAACCGCGTGGAGGTGTGGTCTGACGGCCGGACTCTATCGATCGGAAAATGACGTCACGTATCTTCGGCCACGTGCGTTTTTGGAAATTTGTTCTTTGGTTCGTAATACAATCGGCTGTATTTCGAAAACTATGATAGATACGAGAAAAGTGTAAATTAGGGAAAGTTGGGTTTCCGGATTCTGCTTCGAATGCTTCTTAGTACGTGTCGGTGCGATAAACCATTTTCATTTTACATCGAAAACCCCTGAAAATTTTTCTGCAAAATCAGAAAATGTTTTGGAAAATCTGTTATATTTTGGTAATGGAAAGAGATAATTTGAATCGGTTTGCGCGAGACCGTAGGTTTTCATGCGGGCCATCGATTGCTTTTTGTAAATTACTAACTGAAAATATTTGCGATTATACGTTGCTGTAGTGACGATTTTCGCGATCTTGGCGGGACAATTTCGCGATCGGACGCTACCGTTACGAAACGGATCAATCAGATCGATTTTGGCTTTGCTATAAAACTGTATGGTTTTATGGGGCTCTTCGTCTGTACGCTGCTATCATTCAATCTATACACATCGATCTTTGCTTGCAGTACGACTCTTTAATGCGAATAGCCTGTAAGTTTGGCCTTTTGCATTGACTTTGCTGCGACGATTTCCAATCCACGACGATATTTCCGCTAAGAGGTTAGCGTCGACTAGAATTTGAGGACGATATTTCCGCTAAGACGTTAGTGTCGACTTCCATCTATTCCACGACGATTTTTTCCGTTAAACGGTTAGCGTCGACTAGAATTTGAGGACTTTATTTCCGCTAAGACATTAGCGTCGACTTCCATCCAATCCACGACGATCTTTTCCGCTAAACGGTTAGCGTCAACTGTATTCCACGACGATATACCTTTGTCTCAGTTTTTTTGGAAGTTTTTGTGCGGTCCCAAAACTCGCGAGGTTATTTCT
>JAEQML010045671.1:0-63075 GCA_016904865.1 Pissodes strobi
AACGTTATGGCTATAATCAAAAGCGGTCTTATCGTGCGGGTCCAAAGGTCACATTTTTATTTATTATTTATTTATTTATTTATTTTTTATTTATTATTATTTTTCAGTAAATTACATTACTTTGACAGATTTTATACGCAAAATCTGCCACAAATGAAGTTTTTACTCAAAATTGTGACCTTTGGACCCGCACGATAAGATCGCTTTTGACTATAATTATATTATGTTAATAGATTTTCCTATCTAAAAGTGAAGGGTAATTTTTTTCGATTTTCATATCTGCACATTTTTGATGTGTAAACATCTTACGCGGCGGTATGAGGGTAAATCTCGGTAAATGGGGCGAAAATGTGTAAACCGATTGTGACATTATAAGCCGGTGAAGGATTTTTATACAATTTGGCCATTTAAATCGGTTTTAAACGGATTTTAGATGATATAAAAGCATATTTTAAATTAAACGAACCGTCAAAGGTATTATTCAGAAGCCCAGACTTTTAAAACAATATTCAGTCATGGCCCTCTTCTATAATTTTACATCTATAAGTTTGTTTTTTTAATGGACGGTTGAATTTAAAATGAATTTTCGCTTCAAAATCCACGACAAATTCGTCCGAAGCCACGGCTATCGTCCTAAAAAAGTCCGAATTTTGTGATTTTTATACAATTGTGTCATTTAAAATCGTTTTAAAACGGATTTTAGATGATAAAAAAGCATATTATTATTTTAAATTAAACGAACTGTCAAAAGTATTATTCAGATGTCCAGACGTTTAAAACAATATTGAGTCATAGCCCTCAACTAAAATTTGCAAAATTTGGTTATTGACCTTCCCAAATCAAAGGATGTCGGCCCAAGATGAGCAGCTGGTAAAAGAACAAGCTTTGTAGATTTTCGTGTCGAAAGTATGCAGTGAATTAAGTAGAGTGCTTTAGGCGGCCCCAATTCTCCCCCTCCAACTTTTTGCCCCCTCACCCCCTCCGGTGACTTTGGGATAAACCCCGCCCACTTGGTCTTAAGTGTATTCGACCTTGAACGACATTGGCCTAATTTCACCTTGAATGTCCTTGAGATTTTACCTTGAATGTCTTTGAGTTTTTGTTGAAGGTCGCGCATATGACCTTGGGATTGCTCCAAGCATGTACGACCTTGAAGATCCTTGGGACTGTTTTGTGGTGACTTTTATCTTGAATGACATTGAGGTAATTTGATCTTGAATGCCCTTGAGTTTTTGATGTGTAAACTTCTTACGCGGCGGTATGAGGATAAATCCAATGGAAAGTAAATGTGTAAACCGATTCTAGCCGCTAGGACAGTACTATATACAATTTTGCCATTTAAAATCGTTTCAAACGGATTTTAGACGATAAAAAAGCATATTATTATTTTAAATTATACGATCCGTCCCAGACGCTTAAAGCGGTAAAACTTGAAAAAGCTGGTTATTGATTGTCCCAAATCAAAGGATGTCGGCCCAAGATTATAAGGTAAATATCCTGTGTTCATATGTTGATGTTATTCCTGGTGGAATTAGATTTTCGTGTCGAATTTGTGCAGTGAATTAATCCGCTCCGAAGCTGCCAGAACGTATTATTAAAGAATCCTAACTAATATTATAAATGCGAATGTTTTTGTTTTTATTCTATGAACATGCTAAAATGGACAGGTAAGGACCATAGCACGTTGAAAAGCTTTTTAAGATCCTTTACACAAATAATGCACTATGTAAAAATCGACCTCTCCTATTGGTTGATCCATCTCGTATTACAATATGTCTTCGTGATGCAAACGATTTCTGTCAAGAGCTCTCGTGGTGTAGAGGTTTATACAGCTGGGTCTCACCTGGACGGCCCGGGTTCAAACCCCGTTGCTTTTTTTTTATTATTCTTTCTAAGATTATGTTTCAAAACAGTTTTTTCCTTGATTTTGGGTATGTCTTGGGTTAGTTTGGGTTAGCACTTGGTTAGTTTCCTTTCCTTGAGCCCCCGTAGCGAGCGAAGCGAGCAGAATGCCATGCGGATCGGCCAATAGGAATGGCTGATTTTTGTATAGTGCACTATTTGTGTAAAGGATCTTAAAATGCCATTTAAAATGCCAGTTCTCGTTCGATCGCTGAAGTTAAGCAACGTCGGGCGTGATTAGTACTTGGATGGGTTACCGCTTGGGAAAAGTTTTATTGATGTTTGATGTAAACTTTCGATGCAACTTTCAATATGGTATTTTATGATAAGAAAAACCCCTTATCATCCATGACTCTTTTTTTCCTAGCCTTAATGAATATTTTACTATTTGTTTGTAGTACAATTTTGTTGCTTATTACTAGATTTAGGAATAATTTTGAATATACTTTTTTTTGCATATTTTAGACTAAAATCATGCATATTTATGTGCATAAACTTTATTTTTTAAGTGGATATTTGCCTAAGTTTACTTATTACTATTCCATTATATAGTTATTATAACATATTAATTTACAAAGCAATTGTATCCGCCGCTGGAATTTCCTTCTCTCTTCCCTTGCCCCGCGAGGCGCGCCTTAAAACTAAAAATGAGTCACTGACTATTATTTCCGACTTGAACTATAGATTAGTTCTGGTTAACATGAACTAGTGCAAGGGCTAAATTGGGTTAGTTCACCATCGCGCACACAAAAAAAAAATCATCATTTCAAGAGATCTATCAATTTTAATTCATAGCCTTAATTTGAAAACAATTATTTGTAACAAGATTTCCGATAGATCTTTCTAAGACCATCAAGTTTTTTTCTGAGCTCATGTGAAATTAAATGTCAAGATCTAAAATATTTCATACAAAAGGCTTATGATCTCATGTCAATAAAATAAATTTCTCAATTTGAAATAAACCTTATGTTGATTTTGAGAAGCAGATACTTTCAACTTAAAATATGATAATAATACTAATTAGTACACTGCTTTTAGATGCTTCAAAATAATTTAATATGATATTTTACTCTACATACGTTTCGGCTTGATGAGGCCTTTATCAAGAGTACATGAATACTAAAATCTAAATCTTTATACCCTACTAAACCGCCTAACCGTATTTTGTTTTTATTGCACTGTCAATTATGCAGGTGTTGAAAGAGCAGGTCAGTTGGTTGTTCGTATTTAAAAAGTCTGTTATAGTGTGTGATTGCTGTGTTGATGTATACTTACATCAATTGGCGCGACAGTTTTTAAAGGGAGTAAACACCTTAACTTATTTAGTAGGGTTTTATAATGTTTGTTCACTATTAAATTAATATCTTTACGAATTATCCTGTCCCTATACTGTAACACAAAATGACCTTCTTTCTTCAAGGGTTCCGTGTAAATCAGTTTCTGATGTTGGATGAGGTTGTCCCTTCTTCTGAACCAAAAGCGTAGTTCATTTTGGAGCCAAATTGTGTATGCTTTTTGGATCATTCTTCTGGCCTCTATGGAGTTTTGGTTGCAGTAGGTTTTCATGTGTTTAGGTGTGATTTTGTTTCTGATGCACTGTTTTAAAAACCAAATATGATTGGAACACTTTTTAGACTTTGGTAAACATCGTCGATAATATACCGCTAGGTACGCCGCGCTCGCGTTCATAATACAATAAATAGCTTCTGCTACTGGCTCTCCGGTGGGGAATTTTTAGGTAGATTGACGCGAACAGAAGATCAAGCACCCTCTGAAAAATTGGATGATGGCAAGCTTAGTGTTTTTCTTATTAATATTCAGACCTTAAGACACAAAACAGATGAATTATTTATTTTATTAAAAGAGCTTAATTTTCCAGAAATCATTGCCATAACTGAACATGGGTTAAATGTTGATGAGCCTGTGCTTGTCAAAAATTATACTACAGTAACTAGATTTAATAGAAGTAATTTATCTCATGGAGGTACTATGATAATGTCTACTAAAAACGTCTTTTCGGCAGTGACTAAGTTCGATAATTTATTGGGTGAGAAAGTATTTTAATTTTCCATCGTCTATCATAATGCTTATGACCTCTATCTTGTTTGTATTTACAGAACACCTGACGCTGACATGCATATATTCAGTCAAAGATTATTGAGCTTGCTTGAGTTCCTGCCTTTAAAAAGCAAATTAATTTTGTGTGGCGATCTTAATGTTGACTCTTCCAGTGTGTGTCCTGCTCAAGAATCTCTTCGGTCCATTTTCGACTCTTTTGGTATAATCATGCATATTAACTCACCAACTAGAATAACTGAAACTAGTTCTAGTACTATAGGCTATGTCGTGTCATCTTTTCATCTAGAATTCGTTGCCTGTGCTGTCTTTAACTCGAGTTTCTCGGATCATGAGGCAGTGTTAACAGAATTTTCGGCAAAATCCAAATGCAAAATTGCTTCGTGCAAATTATGCCGTATTTTTTTCGCACAAAAATTTTCTATATTTCAAGCACCTGACTGGGTTCTACTCTCTGATGATATCGATACCGAATTTTCTAGATTTATAAAAACCTTATCTACTCTGGCGTTCAAATCATTTCCGCTTAGGCCTATCAAAATTAAACAACATAAACCATGGTGAACTAAAGGCTTACGCACATCTGCAAAGAACATGCGTTCATTATCTCACCTAAAAAAATACTCGGAGAGCGTCTTCTTCCGTGATTACGTGAAACTTTACAGAAAAGTCTATCATAAAACTATAAAAGCTGCAAAGGACATTTATTATAATGAGAGGCTGGCTAAATTCAGTAACGTTGCTAAAGAATCATGGTCTATTGTGAATGACTAAAGGAATAAGACTTCTTCGTCTGGCACAATCGCTAATTCACCTGAGAACCTAAACAATTACTTTGTAAATGTGGCTAAAGATTTAATGAACACCATAACTCTTTCTCATGATCCACGTTCATATCTCTCTAATGCTGATGTGAATTTATACAGTTTCTTGTTTACGCCTGTAGCATTTGCGCCTGTGGTTCGCAGCACAATTAAAGACATTAAAAACAAATCCTCATCTGGGACTGATGGGCTTAGTCTGAAAATGTTCTCAAACCTGCCGGAATGCATATTAAACCATCTTACTACTTTAATTAACAAGTCATTCCAAAATGGGGTTTTTCCAACGTGTCTTAAGATGGCAATATTATTCCTTAGCATAAAGGAGGAGATAAAGACCAAGCTTCAAACTATCGCTCAATTGCACTCCTTCCCACATTATCAAAGATCATTGAAAGAATGATTAAAAAGGCTTCTATCTCATCACTCTACAGCAACAATTTACTCTGATTTCTCTAAAACTTTCGATTGTGTATATCATAATATCTTAATTAACAAATTGCAGTACTACGGATTCAGAGGAGTGCCTCTCGAATGGTTTAAGTCGTATCTTAACAACAGAAGTCAGCTTGTGAGGGTTGATACGTCGATGCCTTCTTGCAAGCCAAGAGATTGTGGAGTACCCCAGGGTTCAGTACTAGGCCCTATTTTCATTCTCCTGTTTATCAACGACATTGCTTGTCTGGCGATTAGCGGTAAAGTCTGTCTCTTTGCGGACGATACTAGTTTCACTTGAATCAACCTGGATATTACATCGCTTCACAGAATTGTATCTAGTGACTTAGTCACAATTAATCATGGTGCGATTCTAATCTCCTTTGCCTCAACGTTTCTAAAACTAATGTTTCGTCATATAAAAGTACGTTGCAACACTATTGACGTCGTACGTAACACCACTATTGACGTCGTTGAATCTGTGAAATTCTTGGGACTTGTTGTGGACAACCATTTAAAGTGGGACTTGCACATCGATGCCCTATCAAAAAATTAAGTTCTGCCTGTTTTGCGCTAAGAACTGTTTCCAGGGAGCTTAACGTGTCAACTGCTAGAACAGTTTATTATGCCCTTTTTGAGTCGCACCCGATACGCCCTTCCGTTCTGGGATACGTGTTGTGCGACTTAATTTGAGCGAATTTTCAAACTACTTAAGAGAGCTGTTCGATACTCACTGAGACTAAACAGTAAAACTCACTGTCAGGATTTCTTTAAAAGATTTAAAATGTTAACTCTTCCTTCCTTATTCAAATTTGAATCCGTTTGCTTAATCCGCAAGCACGTATCTGCTATTCCAGATAGGCTATCTCACAACTATCCCCTTAGGAGTACGGAGCATGATCTTTATCTGCCAACCCCACGCTCATAGTTAGTTAAAAGCTCAATACTGTACAATGCAAAAAATGCATAACTATCTGCCATTTGAAATGCAGTCATTAACATCTTTTCCCACATTTCGCAGAGCTTTGAGATCATACTTACTGGAGACAGCCTTATACGCAGTCAACGATTTTTTTTTATTAATATTTAATTTTGAGCATCTTAATGATTTCATGTTTAATGTTTGGTTTAGTTTAGTTTAGTGTTTAGTATTTGATGTTAAATATTTTGATATTTAATATTTTATATAATATCTTGACCACGTACAATTGCACAATTGTATCAAGTTTTGTATAGTTAGGTTTTTCTTTTTCTTTTTATTGCATGTTTCTATTTGTGTTTTTATGTGTTTTGTATGTTTTGTCCTCTAGCTCTAGCTTTGGCTACAAATTGTAAAATTTTTTGACAATAAAGCATCTTATTATTAATATAAACCAATAGTCATAGTCCGTATTTTTTACATCATAGCATATTATAACTGTTAAACTACTTATTATAATAATTACTAAGTTCCTTTCTGTGACGGGTATGGCTGCGAAACGATTTTTTCTTGTTATTTTGGTAAATGGCATGTAATTAACTATTAAGAATAATTTAGGTATGCATTTTTTTGATGTCAAAAAGTAACAAAAGTAGTTTATATATGCCATTGTCAGAGCCTGCTCCCTACCCGCGACGCAATTTAAGATTTAGTTACCATGCCTTCTAAATCAGAGGGTGTTGGCCTGGTCTTTCGATCTTACTCCTTTAGACTTTTATATGACCTGTTAAAGCAAATGTCTAAAAGTTATGCCTACACTATTTTAAATACCTTCTAAAATTAAGCATGTACACAGAATGTAAAAACTCGTGTAAAATGCAACCATAAACCCTTTACACGTCCCGTGGGAAGATCTAAGGAATAGCGGCGAGCAATCCGTTTTGTGTGGTTGTCAAGAATGCGGACGGGTATTTGAGGTATCGAGGTAATTTATAACGGTTACGTAATTTTTATATATTTTTTATTATTTGATCTTTGTTTTTTTCGCAGGTCATGCTGTTGCTGATGATAGTTTTTAATACTTGTATAGGAGTCCCTGCGTTATATTTAGATTTTCAAGGGTCAATCGTGGTCTTCTCATTTATTAATCTATCGTCGCGAAAATTTTAAATTTATTATATTGTTGTTGTTGCTTATATCTCTAACATTAATTGTTGAATTATTTTTCAAAAATAAAACGAAAGTTTTAGAGCTTAAAACTTTTAATACATTTATAATATGTTGCAGGATATTGTATTGTTTTTTTATCCTGCAAACACCTGGATATTGTGAAATGAATAAAATTGATTATTTCCTTCATCCTAAAATAGACCACTCAGACAGCCCGATTTTCTGAATAAACTTTGTTTAGATAAGTGATTATTGCACTAGGCCTGTTTAACAGCGATTAAACTGCGTCCTCCATATTGGATTTCGTTTTGTCGATTGTAACTGATTCTTGCAATTTTCATTAACGGTTTTTGAAAAACATTATTTTCCAAATGGTTCGAATGATCTAATATTGATTTTTATGGCTAAAAACTCCGATTTTCTTTAAAATTGGTGTTTTTATTATTTCGGTATGAGGTGACAAGAAAATGTCAAATTTTGAAATATTTACATGTCGACTTTGATAAGCGGGCCTAGTCAACGCATCATTGGGGTATGTAACCAAGGTGACAAAAACACAAATATCATGTGAAGCGACGGCGCGGCGTCGCGTCGTTTTCAACGTTCTGAATTTATTTTTGGTGCTTTGATCAAATTGAATCCGCGATTTAGTGATATTTGAAAGGTGCTTCATAAAATATACCTTCAAATAGGGTGAGGCTTTGATGGAATGAAAAAGTTACCGATTTCTAGGTACCTACCGGGTAGTTTTTTTGATAAAAGAAGCTGAAGATGTTTTAAGGAAGACTGCACACGATTTTGTTTCGAAATACGCCAAAAATATTTATGAAAACCAATTATATTTTGAGGCGATCGATGCACAAAACATAATTAAGATCGCCAGAGGATCAAATGCTGAAAGCCTGCCTTACCAAGGATGCTAACCAACTCGTAATCAACTACCTACCAGCTATATATGCATGTCAATCGCTTACAGACCTTTTTGATTATAGTTTGGATCGGTAGCCATTAATCCGCCGGTCATCAATATAGGTGTAGAAAAACTGTAATACATACATCATTGATTTAAATTCTGTAATAAATGCTAATCATTCGTTGCTTCACGTATTCGTGTTTTTTGCATTGAATCATCCAATTACTGATCCTGCAATGCCTCTGTGATATTTTATGATGATTGTGGTTATTTTGACATACTGTTTATATTTTTATATTTTCGTAGATACTTGGGTTGAATTGGAATTTTCTTTTACCCCGAATGTGAAAGAGGCTCCCGGAAACTGTTTAGCACAGGACGCAAATAACCATAGTGGTGCAATATCAATATTAGTACTTTGAGCTGTTACAATGCTTGAATAAGGCTAATCAATTGGTTATGCCTATTATTTATTTTTGATACGCATAATTTTTTTATCTATTAAATATCCACCTGATGTTAAATTAGTCTAGCTCGAGATCGTTAGCAGTCAGATGATTGTGCAATCTCCGTAACTGATAATCCCAGGAATCTAGTCCAGTTAATTGCCTAATCACGGGAAGATGGTCCAGCTTATTACTATAACTATGGTAATCCATAGATGCATCCATATATGGAGCTCAGTCTGGTTTTCTCTCGACTATACCGGTCGGTGCATCATCCTATAGTCGACAGGACGCTGGTCTACAGAAATAGCTTATCTTGCTGTTCTATAAAAATGCAATTTAATGTTAATGTTAAGCATTCGCTTTATATATTTCAGTTTTAATTACGTAGCATGTCGCTTACTATGAAGAACGCTTCCTCTATTTTGGATTGACGGTTTGACAATTTGATTTGTTGGAGTTGGTATTTCGTTGGAAACGAGGTTCTAAAAAAGGAGCAGTAGTATTTTAGGTTGAGATCAAAACTATTTGACTAGGGTCAGCATTTATTTTAACTCCTAGATCATATGTTAATGGTTTCCTTGAAATTCCAATCACCATCTGAGGTCCAGTAATAGATAATGTAAAGAGGTTTGAGCGTGTGGCCTTCAGGAATCTATTCTCGACCAATACATAGTGGCTAATTTACCAGCAATATTTAAGTACAGTACAGGAACGTACATGCCCGGTTTTAAATAATAACAATTTTATCGGCGCTAGTTAATACATGCATATTTACTTTTTAATAACTGATCTTCAGCTCTCTAATATTTAATATTTACAAACTCAATGTTGCAAGTGTAAATCAGGAATATTTATAGATTTTTTTTTGCAATTTATATTCACAAACTTTTATGGATTTCTCATATTAGAGTGAACATTTTCAATGTTACTTGTTTTTTAGCAGAGTGAATATTTTGAGGTAGTATACTTAGACAGTAGACTTAGGGCCTCTACTTGAATTTTAATAGCCACTGCTAAATTAATAAGTGTTTTGAATGCTACATAATGTCTATTAATACCATACTGACATTCAATACACTAATTAATGTAACTAGTATTTAATGTGGTTAATCGAAGTTTAAAGTGGTGGCCCCTAGCAGACAACTGACAATGTTTTATTTATTGATTTATATTAAATAGATTTAATCATTTAGCTTTAATTTGAATTACAGAATAACCATTAAATTGGGGCAATTTATACCCTACTCTAGAGATCTTTGTTTTTAATTTGATGTGCTTCAATGCCCCAATTTTTCAAATCGAATTTACCCCTAATTTAAATTACCTATAATATATTTAATTTAAATTAATTTCAGAAAGATTACAACCTTTTGAGAACTGATT
Source organism: Pissodes strobi (assembly GCA_016904865.1). NCBI lineage: Eukaryota > Metazoa > Arthropoda > Insecta > Coleoptera > Curculionidae > Pissodes > Pissodes strobi. The sequence goes on from JAEQML010045671.1 coordinate 10,069, forward strand.
AAGAGTAACTTGTGTTATCCGACTTAAATTAATCCAATAAAATAATTGAAGAACTTTTGAAAAAGATTGTTAAAATAGCTAATTAGAGCCATAATTTAAGGTATTGATTGTGTTGATTGATGCATTAATATACTTTACTTAGTGATCGAGGAATAACCAGTAAAGTAATCCCAGCCAAAGTGTTGGAAAGCTCGACAATACTCATCGGACTGAACCCGTACTACTCTCTATAGAGCGTATGGGACGGAAAAGTACGAATGCAGGCCCTAGTTAGCAAACTTACATTTCAAATGAACTTATTTTATGGTATCCATTACAATTTTGTTGTTTAATCAAGGCTTTTATAAGAATGAATTTAATAGTAGATGCATTAGGAATAAAAAAATCTAGAGAATAATTCTTAAGGAATTTTACCCAGGAACTAAACGTTTACGATCCATAAATCCTGTCCTTTTTAAGCAACTTCGTAACTAAAAGAGAAAGATGTTTATTCGGCATTCACCCTTTTCCCCATTAGGATATATCTGGAAGTCAGAGTATACACATGCAAACAAAAGATAGAGGAAATGATGTTCGCATTGCGGACCCTAGGGCCAAAGTAACACAGATAAAGCAATCAATCATGGCTGCTTGTCGCTCAGTCTTCCTTAGCTATTTACTAAGTCTGATTCGTCTTTCCAAAGCCATTTAGCTTTTAGGAGGTCTACTTAATGACACGTTTTTTTTTCTAGTCTGATTTGTATGAATACAGGGAGCCATAAAAATGCTTATTAAATGAATTGTTCTTTTTCGCAGAACATTAATACATTTATTTCGGCATTCAGTCCAAAACTGCTGCTTGTAACTTAATTGATTATGTTCTGGTGCACAATTTTTTAAATATCTGTTTAAAATGTCTCAACGCAAAAGCAATGCTTTGGTAAACTGGAAAAACATTATGGGATATTATACGGATACGGTATCGTAGAATATGTTCAAATATTATTTTGAATTGGTGCCAGGTGGCCAACTAAGAGGGAACGCCGACTTTATCTCAGAAACCGGTAACTTGAAAAAACAATAATTTCTAGGAAAAGTGACTATGAGAAGTGACTGAAAATTGTTTTCAATTTATAGAGTTGCCGCTTGAGGTTCAATTATAGTTGTCATGGGGTATAGTGGTCAGATAATATATCGATATATTGAAATGTGCCCAAATATCGATATAAGGAAATTCCGACATATATTTCAAATTTGACATTTAACATAAGGCATCTGCAAAGAATGTAGTCACCTGACAATTTTCAGCCAAATAAACTATATCATTTTCAGGGCGTACAGCTGCATATATATGGCCACCTGTCAGTTTTTGACGAAGTTGACAAGCTGCAAGAAAAAGGCTCCCCTCGATGTTCATTCCTTAAAATACTTCACATAAAAGTATCCAATTGTTATTATTTATTAAAACTGGTATAACTTTAAATTTATTTAATACATACTAATAATTAACATATACAACTAACTAATTGTAAAAAACGACTCGTCACTGTTAGCTGCCCACCAACAACGAGACATGTATTGTGACAATATTATGACTTATTTATTAACTTCCAAATAATTTGGAAACCAGCAGTAAGGTATTAAATTGATGACTACTGGCTACACCATCTTTTGTGTAATGTACTTAAAATGATAATTATTTTATATTAAATTACCACTTATATTTAAATAATATTAATTATGAAATAAATTTGTTTAATTAAATTACTAAACGTCTTGGCATCTCATGGGGATCAAACCCATTGCTTCAGAATTAATAGCCCAACGGTAGTAACCTCTAGTCCCATGAGAAAGAAACTATATATTTAGATGAAATGAATAGTTTCTGCGGTAGGATCCTTGTGAAACATCGTTGAATAATAATACTAGGGATGAACATGAATAATAATACTAGGGATGAAAATGAAAATCAACTGTAACCATAACTCCATAGAGGCCAGAAGAATGATCCAAAGAACATACACGATTTGGCTCCAGATTGAACTACGCTTTTGGTTCAAAAGAAGGGACAACCTCATCCAACATCAGAAACTGATCTACACTGAACTCTTGATGAAAGAAGATCATTTTGTGCTACAGTACAGGGACAGGATAGTTCGTAAAGATATTAATTTAATAGTTAACAAACATTATAAAACTCTAATGAATAAGTGAAGGTATTTGCTCTCTTTAAAAACTGTCACACCTATTGATGTAAGTATACACAATCACACTTTTTATCCAAGAACTTTGAATCTCACAGATACAGTATTTACAGACACTGAGAATAACTTATTAGAAAAAGGGCTCAAATATTCGGCGGTGGTAAACTCGTCGCCAAGATTACCTGCTCCACTAATCCGACATGTAAATTGGTCGCCGGAATTTAAGAGTTCATTTAATCCCTATAGGTAAATTGGTCGCCGGGTTTTTATGTCGGAACCAAAAAGAAAATCAAATGGTGCACTTTACTTTGACTTGTTTATTATTCAAAAGCAACATTTATATAATAGTACCTAAACATTCAATATGCCAAGTACATTATTGAATAATACAGTCTACATTGACTAGCTCATTATTTTGAAGGAACATCGATCTATATATGTATATTGTATATGATACGCAATTTTGAAAAGACATATCTTCTCTTGCCTTCCTCTTGCATGCACTTGAAATAGCTTTTCTGCTCACTTCCTTTTCGAATGCTCCGTGATTGTGCGCATCTTCCCTCCTGGATATCAGGTTCTCCGTTCCAGTAGTGTAAAGCCTTGCTTTACAATGCAGCTTCCTTTGGCAACACCTCCATGATGTTTCTCCACTTTTAAAGGCATTGTCTTTGGAAAACGTAAAATGTTCCACAAAATTAAACTTCTCCCACGTTCACTTTCAATAACTGACACCGACATTTTTCACTATGATTCACTTCGCAATGCACTTCGCTCGAAGGTAGAAATAGCAATGAATGAAAGCAAATTGACAAGAAACGAAAAACAAATAGATTTCAGATTTGAGGTATATATGCCCAATAACCATTAACCGCCATTAACCTATTGTTCCGTATATACCGATGCAGGTAGGTACTCAAGAAAACGCCGGCGACGAATTTACACGTCATTAGTAGCAACCCTTTTCGAAATGCAGGTAAAGGGATTATCTTGGCGACCAATTTACATCCGTCCCAAATATTCTCCACAATCCTACAACCAAAAAGATTTTGAACTTTTGGTAGTTAATACACAAAAAGCAATAAATTATATTTCAAACATTTCGCAACTAAACAAATATAGCATCTCTGAAGAATGTAAATCTAATTCAAATACTCAACTGAATAAAAAAGAATTTAGAACCTTAACCACAATAAAAGCAAAACTAACGCAAAATAACTTAATATTAACTAAAGCTAATAAAGGAAACACGATAACTGTTTTAACTAAATTAGACTATGATACTAAAATCAAAGAACTTTTGAATAATGGAGATTTCATAAAAACGCAAGACCCGACTAATAAATATCAAAAACAAATTACTTCATTATTAAAAATAACAATTCTGTACTACCTGATAACTCACAAATTAATGACTCCATCACCCCCCCCCCCCCTCCCTCTTTTACGGCTTATCTAAAATTCATAAGGATAATATACCAGTCAGACCAGTAGTATCATATGTGAATGCTCCATGTTACAAATTAAGCTAATTCGTTACGAATATTTTACCAAAATTCATTAAATTTGATTCTAAATATGCACTTAAAAACACCTTGATTTCAAAAACATAAAAATTCCAAATAATGCAATATTGATTTCCTTTGATGTGAAGAGTCTGTTTAGCTCCATACCGTTAAACGGACTTTCACGTATTATTAACGGACTAATAGATAACCCTGATAATTTAGTAAAAGAAAAAAGCGATCTCAAATCTATAATTCATACATGTGTACATCAAAATTATTTCCAGTATAATTATGAAATATTCAAACAAATTAATGGGTTACCAATGGGCTCTCCAATTTCACCTTTATTTGTCGAGATTTTTATGGCTGATTTTGAACAGCTTTTATTCAACACCAACAATTCATTAATCAGAAATATATTTTTTGGGGGTAGATATGTGGATGACATATTTTGCATCTTTACAGGAACCAACAGACACTTAGATACCTTTTTAACATTTTTAAATTCCCAAAACAATAGAATTCAATTTACCATGGAAAAAGAATCTAACATTTTAAACTTTTTGGACATAAAGATTACAAAGACAAGAGAATCGCTTAAATTTGATACATATAGGAAACCAACAACAACAGATGCAATAATTCACAAAGACTCTAACCAATCTTGGCAAGTAAAACTTTCTGCTTTTCATAGTCTTATCCATAGACTTTTCAGCTTTCTCCTAGACTCGGCGAGTTTCCAAAAAGAAGTATCCATTATCAAACAGATTGCAATTAATAACGGTTATAACATCGCTTTGATTGACAAATTAATAAATAAAAAACAGAAGACCATTTTGACTAAACAATTTTATAACCCTACATTAAAATTAGAAAAGGAGCCGTTTAAATTTATCAATTATATGCCAAAAATTAAGATAAAGTTTCAAAAAAATTAAATAAATTTGGCTGTAAAACAATTCAAGTTAATAAGAATAATCTAGGGAGAAGCCTAATAAACAATAAAGACAAATTTGACAAACAATCTAAATCTGATGTTTACAAAATAAATTGTGTGAACTGTGAAGCTGTATACGTAGGACAAACTGGTCGAAACTTAAATATTAGGATTAAAGAACACAAAAAATCGATTTTACATAATATTAAAAACTCTGGCTTAGCAAAACATTGTATAGAAAATAACCATTTTATAGATACAAATAATGTCAAACTTTTACACACCGAAACAAAAAGCAAAAGGCTGAACCTTTTGGAGTACCTAGAAATCCAAAGTCACAAAAAACAGACGTTTTAAGTACGAACGACCAACTGATCTGCTCTTTAAACACCTGCATAATTGACAGTGCAATAAAAACAAAACCGTCAGGCGGTTTAGTAGGGTATAACAATTTAGATTTTAGTATCCAACTACTCTTGATAAAGGCCTCATCAGCGGAAAAATATCTCATTAAATTATTTTGAATACATCTAAAAGCAGTGTACTAATCCCCAGTATTATTATATTTAGATGTTGATTCCATATCAAATCTTAGTACCAGATAAACCCACACCAGATGCGAAACCTCCCACCTAACGCATGAAACAAGAATTCGTTTAAAGCTCCGCCTCCTTGGGATGGCCAGCCATCCCAAGAAATAGTCAGGGCAAGCTCTAGTGTGATTCTAAACGCGAGCCACGCGAGTCTTTTGGTTTAGTCCGGAGTGTTACGAAAAATAATTAATCTTTATTTTATTTTTGTTAAAAATGCCTGGTTATAAGTGCCTTTATTTGAATTGCTCTACTAAAAGCGGTGGCGAAAAATCATTATTTAAATTACTCCGCGATACTGAAAGGTATGTATAAATAAATGTTGTTTAATGCACATTCCAGCACACTTATTTCCAAAATGATTGCATATTCTAAAATCGAATGAGCACGAAATTCAATTAAATCTGAAAACTGGCAGATACAATGTTATAGTTAAATCTTTTTTAAATCTAACTAATGTTATACAGTGTCCGCCAGAATATTGGCCACATATGGGAAATTTTTTTATTATCATGATATCGAAACTTTTGTTTTAACCAATCTATTCTGTATGTCTGACAATCTAAAAATGCATTTTAACATTGAAAATGTTTCTGTTTTCCTAGTATAGAGCCTCAAATCGTGAACAAGTGCATGCAACATTTGCCACATTCATGACGTCATACGCGTGAGAGATCGTGTTAGTTTGTTTATTTAAACCTAAATTTGATTATAACGTATCGGAATCGGTTCAAATGACTAAAATAAATTGGAACTAACCAAGGAACTAACTGAAACTAACCGAAAGTTTATTAAACGACTAACCAAAACTAACCAAAAGCACCAAAACGGGCTAAATGTATCGGAACAGGTTACAAAAATTGAAGTAAGTTAAAACTAATCAAAACGAACCGACTTTTGGCGTCTAACCAAAACTAACCGAAAACATTAAATTTCATTATAACGTGTCAGAACCGGTTCAAATAACTAAAAAAATTGGAACTAACTGAAACTATCCGAAAGTTGATTGGACCACTAACCATAACTAACCATAAGCGCCAAAAAGGGCTAAAACCTATCGGAACAGGTTACAAGAATTAAAGTAAGTTAAAATTAACCAAAACGAACCGAATTTTGGCGACTAACGAAAACAAACCACAAACATTAAATTTGATTATAACGTATCGGAACCGGTTCAAGTGACTAAAATAATATGGAACTAACTGACAGTAACCGAAAGTTGATTGAATGACTAACCAAAACTAACCAAAGGTAACTAAAAGCACCAAAACGGGCTAAAACTTATTAGAACACATTACAAATGTTAAGTTAAAACTAACCTAAATTAACCGAATTTTGGCGACTAACCAAAACTAACCAAACACATTAAAATTGCTTATAATGTACCGGAACCGGATCAAATGACTAAAATATAATAAAACTAACTGAACTTTACCGAAAGTTGATTGAACGACTAACTAACCAAAAGTAACCAAAAGCACCAAAACGGGCTTAAACGCATCGAAATAGATTAAAAATATTGAGGTCAGTTCAAACTAACTCAAATTAACTGAATTTTGGTGACTAACCAAAAACATTAAAAATGCTTATAATGTGTCGGTACCGGTTCAAATGACTTAAATAAATTGGAACTAACTGAATTTTACCTAAAGTTGATTGAACGACTAACCAAAAGTAAGTAAAAGCAGCAAATCGGGCTAAAACGTATCGAAATAGATTAAAAATATTAAAACTAACCCAAATTAACCGAATTTTGGCGACTAACCAAAAATAACCAAAAACACTAAAATTATTTATAACGTATCGGAACTGGTTAAAATGATTAAAATAAATTAATACCAACTGAAATTATCTGACAGTTGATTGAACGACTAAACAAGACTAACCAAAGGCACCAGAAAGGGCTAAAACATATCGGAACGTATTAAAAGTATGAAACTAACATTAATTAACCGAATTTTGGCGACTAACTAAAATTAACCAACACATTAAAATTGGTTATGACGTATCGGATCCGGTTCAATAAATAAAATAAATTAAAACTAACTAAAACTAATCGAAAACTGATTGAATGACTAACCAAAACTAATCAAAAGTAACCATAAACACCAAAAAGGGCTAAAACGTATCGGAACTGATTAAAGGTATTAAAATAAGTAACTAACCCAAATTAACCGAATTTTGGCGACTAACTAAAATTAACCAAAATATTAAAATTGGTTATAACGTATCGGAACCTGTTCAATTAACTAAAATAAATTGGAACTGGCTGAAAATAACCGAATGTTGATTGAATGACTAACCAAAACTAACCAAAAGTAACTAAAAGCACCAAAACGGGCTAAAACGTATCGCAATAGATTAAAACTATGGAAGTAAGTTAAAACTAATACAAATTAACCGAATTTTGGTGACTTACCAAAAACACTAAAATTGGGTATAACGTATCGGGACTGGTTCAAGTGACTAAAATAGATTAAAACTAACTGAAAATTAGCCTTTTTTGGTGCTTTTGTTTACTTTTGGTTAGTTTTGGTTAGTCGTTTAACCAACTTTCGGTTAATTTCAGTTAGTTTTAATTTATTTTAGTCATTTGAACCGCCTCCTATACGTTATTACCAATTTTAGTTTTTTTGGTTAGTCATTCAATCAACTTGCGGTTACTTTCAGTTAGTTCCAATTTATTTTCGTCATTTGAACCGGTTGCGATACGTTATAACCAGTTTAAATGTTTTTGGTCAATTTAAGTTAGTCGCCAGACTTCGGTTAAATTCAACTTAATCTAATATTTTTTAATCTGTGCCGATACGTTTTAGCCCTTTTTGGTGCTTTTGGATACTTTTGGATACTTTTGGTTAGTCGTTCAATAAATTTTCGGTTGATTTCAGTTAGTTTTAAATTATTTTAGTCATTTGAACCAGTTCCGATACTTTATAACCAGTTTTAATGTTTTTGGTTAGTTTAGGTTAGTCGCCAATATTCTGTTAATTTGGGTTAGTTTTAACTTACTTTAATATTTTGAATCTGTTCAGATACATTTTAGCCCGTTTTGGTGCCTTTAGTTGCTTTTGGTTAGTTTTGGTTAGTTATTTAATCAACTTTCGGATACTTTTAGCTAGTTCCAATTTCTATTAGTCGTTTGAATCGGTTCCGGTATGTTTTAATCAAATTTAATGTTTTTGGTTAGCTTTGGTTAGTCCTTAAAATTTGGCTCGTTTTGGTTAGTTTTACCCTATTTAAATGTTTGTAACCTGTTCCGATACGTTTTAGCCCGTTTTGGTGCTTTTAGTTACTTTTGGCTAGTTTTGGTTAGTCCTTCAATCAACTTTCGGTTAGTTTCAGTTGATTCCAATTTATTTTAGTCATTTGAACGGATTCCGATACCCTATGATCAAATTTAAGTTTAAATAAACAAACTAACACGGTATCTCACGCGTATGACGTCATGTGGCAAATGTAGCATGTACTTTTTCACTATTTGAGGCCCTATATTAGGATAACAGAAACATTTTCAATGTTAAAATAATCTTAAATCGACATACAATAAAGCGTATTAAGAGTATTTCTGTAAAAAAGTCAGAGCAGCCGTAATAACACAAGATTTCCATGACCGCCTGTTGGGAAAAAAGAAAGTGAATGGCTATTGCAAATTTTTATTTTTCCTGAACCAGTCCACCAACAAAACACGTTTTCATTTAATTAGTGCGGACCAACTATTTTAATTTTGAAGAACAATTCTATAATCATACCCAGATTATTTGGTGCAGGCCCCGTATAACCGCCACGTCAAGGTTAAAGTTAACTGACGAGGAATTTGCCGATCTTTTGCATCTGGTGTGGGTTTATCTGGGTCTTAGTAATGAAAACATTTCAACCAAGTAAAATATAGCAGTTTAAGGTCAGCTGTAATTATGGTCATCTATTAATTTTGCGTAAGTGGGCTGTTTTACTTTAAAGCATGCCATGTTTGACCTGTGGGCTTCATACATATTGGCAAAAAATCTAACTTTGAAATATGGGTCTTGGGCACTTTTAGTTTGGTTTGGATGCAAGATTAAGAACGAAGCGATTAATTTCAATGAATTATATCTGTAAAATTAATAATTTTTTTTTTGACTACTGCACGTGCATGCCAATTTTTCTGATAGGAGCCAACAAATGCAAATGAGGAAGTTTCATCAAATTGTTTTATTGCTTATTTCGATAGCCCATGAAAAATAAGTGGACACGTGTTTTTTCTTTTTTTCATTAGTCGAAAAACAAGGCAGATACAACGCCTTGAAATGTGCTTATGACGTCACAATACACATGTATAGTTACGTCGCACCATGCTTAGTATACCTATATATGCAAAACTAAAAACTGGCACAGCTCTCGTAATAATCATTTTTAGAGGAAATAAAAAAATACGTACCGATTTTTTTTCACTCTTCTATAGTTTGCAATGAAAAATAATCAGTTTAATTTTTTAGGAAACTTCCTCATTGTCTAATATCAGTTACTTGGCTATTAAAGTATCGCCAGATCGTAAACCGATAAAGTGTAAGCTTAGCAGATGGTAAATATTTCAACTATGTATTTGCTGGAAAAACATTCAACTGATAATTGTAAAAACGTTGTGTCCGAGAAGAACAACCGTAGTTCTTCTCAGGTTGTGTTTAGTAAAAATGGGTTGGACTTGCTCAGGTACTATTTCAATTTAGGCAATATTGACAAATATTGAAACAGTCCCAGTAGCCAAGAAAATAAATATCTATAGGAAGTTTGATGACTTTGTATCAAAAACATGTATTGTAAGTTCGTTAGCAAACCAGTAGGTGTAACATTTTCAGTGTCAGAGTCATAATCTATGTCTGAAAGTACAAACAATTTTTACTAGGTTAGCTAATTTTATAAAAAATAATTATTTAAATCCTTGGTTTTGAAAAACTTAGCCTTTCTTGAGTTATTATTTCTAAAGGCTTTAGTAGCATGATTTATGGGAAATAAAAATATGTACGCAGATGACCAAATAATAGTCAGCCAAAATTTCAAAATGATTTTCCTAGAAAATGTTAAAGGAAATGCTTTGGGAAAACACTACGATGTTGATTTCGTAAACAACAATATCAGAATATTAATTTTTGTGATCGGATGTTTGCTATGATTTCTAGAAAATTATTTAATATTATTTTTGGGACATAAAATGCATAGGTAATCAAATAGCCTTGGTCAAAATTAAAATGATAGCTTTTCTGAAAATTTTAATTAAAAGATGTTTTGGAAAAAAAATATGGTTCAGACATCGAAACAATATCTGCATTTCTACCAGGGAAAATTAAATCTTCTGGTTGGATGTTATGATCGTTAGATGATCTAGAAATTTGATTGTTGAGGAATACAAAACATGACCATTCGTTAGTAGATACATAGCTGATTCAAATATTTTTAGCCTAAATTTAAATTGCAAGATTAAGGTTTTTATTTGAATTGAATATTTGAGTGAAATATGTTATCGAACTTTTCTAGATAAGATTATAATATCTGCAAAAATAAATTTTTTTATGGCAATGACATACTCACTAAAGGGCGATCCTATGGCACTCGAAGAGCAGTGCGTGTGCGAAGATGTTGATTGATACGGCCCTTAAAAAGCTGTAGCTTCTAATTTGGGGAGAACAGATGTCAGGGGAGTGAGTTCCACAGCGATGTAGTGCGCCAGAAAAAGTAGTCCGTGTAAAGCGATGTTCTATGTGTTTCCAGTTGTATTTTTTTTTATGGCAGTGGCACACACACTAAAGTGAGACCCTATGGCGATCGACGAGCGGTGTGTGTGCGAAGATGTTGATTGACACGGCTCTTGAATATTTGTAAGTTGTAATTAGTGGGAAACAGATGTCCAGGGAGTGAGTTCCACAGTGATGCAGTGCGCCAGACAAAGGAGTTCTTGTAAAGCGATGTTCTAGGTATTTCCAGTTGTACGACGAGCTGGTGCGCTCTTGCCGTCTGTCGTGACTGTCTGACAGGAGCTGCCAGGGGCGGGATGAGGCGGACCAAATCCTGGGGACATCTGCCGTGAAAGTATCTGTAAAACAGAGATATCTCGGCTACATGTCTGCGGTGTTCCAGACTATCTAGATTCCGGGTCAACTCCGCTTCGCCGACGAGACGCACAGCTCTCTTCTGAATGGAATCCAGCGGCTTTAGGGTGTGCTTTGGTGCGGCACCCCAGATATGTGAGCAATATTCTAAGCAAGGTTTTATTTGCGCTTTGTAGAGCAAGAGCAACTGCTGCGGTGTATAGAGTTTTTTGTTGCGAAATAGCGCACCAAGCTTCTGGGAGGCTGATTTTACGATGTTAGCAACGTGGTCAGGCTAGGACATATTGCTGTTGACCGAGACACCCAGCAGCCCGATTGACGAGGATGAAGGAATGGTCGATCCTGCCATAATGATGTCAGGGCCGCTGTATTGGCCCTCTTGGTAAATGTGGCTGCTTGGGTCTTTGCTGCATTGAACTGGACCAAATTTCGGTCGCCCCAAGTTTGAACTTTCTCCAGGTCTTGATTAATTGCTGTAATCTGGTCCTGTTTGCGGTGATGAGTCTCAGTCGCTGGTAAGGGTTTTTCTGATCTAAAGTGGGAGACAAGGATACTGTCATCTGCAAAACTGTAAACAGGATTATTTGTTTCGGTCAGCAGGTCCATAATATAGATGAGGAACAGAGTTGGTGAAAGTGTTGCGCTCTGAGGCACGCCCGCGTTGATGGTGAATGTGTCCGAGATGTGTCCATCGACTGCAATGTGCAGAGATCGGCTCTTAAGGAAACTAGAAAGCCAGCTGCAGAGAGAGGCTGGCAGTCCGAAGGATGGTAGTTTGTTGAGCAGTCCGTCATGCCAAACTCTGTCGAATGCCTTTGAAATATCCAACACAATCGCTCGAGACTCCGTAGTTCTCAATTGCCCTATTCCATATATGAGTGACATAGGCCAATATATCTCCTGTCGATCTCTCTTTGCGAAAGCCGTATTGATTATCGCTGATTATTTTGTTGTTCTCGAGGTACTTGAGTAGTTGCTGATTGACTACACGTTCCATGACTTTGGAGATTATTGGAAGCAAGGCAATTGGACGATAGTTTAAGGGCGTGGTTTTCTTGCCTTTTTTTGGATATCGAACGAGTGCACTCTTGCCGTCTATCGTGACTGTCCGACATGCGTTACTAGGGGCGGGATGAGGCAAGCCAAATCCTGGGCATATCTGCGGTGAAAATATCTGTAACACAGGGAGACCTCGGCCACATGTCAGCGGTGTTCCAGAATATCCAGATCCCGGGGCAACTACGGGTCGCCGACGAGACGCACAGCTCTACGGTGTACTTCGGTGCGGCACCCCAGATGTGTGAGCAATACTCTAAGCACGGTCTTACTTGCAACTTTTAGAGCAAAAGCAGGTGCTGCGGTGTATGTAGTTTTTTGTTGCGAAATAACGCACCAAGCTTCTGCGAGGCGGATTTTGCGGTGTTAGCAACGTGGTCATGCCAGGACATATTGTTGTTGACTGAGACACCCAGTGGTCCGATTTGCGAGGATGAAGGATTTGTCGATCCTGCCATAATGATGTCAGGGCCTGCCGTATTGGCTTTCTTGTTAAACGTGGCCGCTTATGTTTTTGCTGCATTGAACTGGACCAACTTTCTGTCGTCTCAAGTTCGAACTCTTTCCAGATGTTGATTAATTGCTGTAATCTGCTCCTATCGGCGGTGATATGTCTCGGTCGCTGGTAAAGATTCCGATCAAAATTGGGAGACATTGGTAGTGTCATCTGCAACTGTAAACAGGTTGCGGTCAGCAGATGATTAATATAGATGAGGAACAGAGTTGGTGAAAGTATTGCGCCCTGAGGTACGCCCGCGTTAATGGTGAATGTGTCTGAGATGTGTCCATCAAATGCAACGTGCAGAGATCGGTTCTTAAAGAGACTGGCAATTCGTCATGCCAAATTTTGTCGATTGTCTTTTATATACACCATATCCACAAATAAACAACAACATAGTTAAATCCATTATACAGGACACCTCAGCCATTAGCATATATACTGATGGATCAAAGACAGATCATGGTGTTGGATATATATATTACGTTTAATGGTTAATGTAAATAACCTTCGTCTAGACCTCGAACTAGTCGGGTTGCCTTCACGATCTAATTTATGAAATACCGAGTGTTTTCCTGATACACTACACTATTATATACCTAGCAAAAATTTAAAATCACAGGTTAAACTACATCCCAAAGCTAGTATTTTCACTGCAGAAATGTTTGCTATATTACATTCCCTTGAATATATTAATCAGAATAAAGAGTCAACAAAATATATAATTCTATCTGATTCAAGATCTTGTTTGCAGGCCATAGACAATAGAACTAAAAACATATATCAAAATCCTCTAGTTTTCGAAATATGCCGTAGATTATCTAACATACTACAACAAAATATGCAAGTTTTATTCGTTTGGTGCAGGGGTCATGTTGGGATTAGTGGCAATGAAAAGGTGGGTGAATATGCTAAAGAAGCCATTTGCAGTGACAATAATTATATATCTGATTTGCAGTTTTATGATGTCTTTCCAATTATCAAAGATAATATGTGTAATATTTGGAAACAAAGTTATAGCGAGTATGCAATAAATAACAATAACAGGTACACACGCACATATCCAAATCTTGTACCCAAACCATCTATACAATTTAGGAACTTAAATAGGAGTGCTTATGTAACCCTCTTCAGGGCTATCACTGGATATGGTAATATTAATTACCTTCTTCAAAAATGAAGCTTTCAAACACTAATACATGTGATTATAATAATTTCAGCATTGATGATTTGGAACATTGGTAATTTGAATGTGAACACAATAGGAATGCTTCAGATTATTTAATGGTTGAATTGGCTAAATTACGTTTAATCCCTATTAATTTTAGCTCGTTAATATACATAATTAGACATGATAAAAACACTTATGACTTATTTATAAACTTTGTGAAAATGTGTTTGAGGAAGCTTTAGGGATTTGTAATCCTTTGTTACTGATTCTTATATGTTATCCTTTTTCCAGGTCGATTATCCTTGTTTGTGTAATCAAAGTCGCCTAGATAGACCCTATGGCGTGAAGCGAGTGACCTTGTATTATATGTTTTGGTCGATTTCTTTAAATATCTCCATTTTTTTGAGACTATAGATGAGTATGAATGAGAATACATGAATTGTTGAGCTTTATTAAATTCTTAGATTCTGCAATGCATAATCATATTGTGTTTTGCATTAATATTACAATATTGCAGTTAAATGTAGTGGCTGTATGCGCTATGCGCAAAGCCATCCAAACAAAAAAAAACAAAAAAAGTCTTCTATATATCCAAGGCAATCGCTCGTAGTCCATACAATATATATCCTGTCGATCTCTCTTTGCGAAAGCCGTATGGTTATTGCTAATTGTTCTGTTGGTCTCGAGGTACTGCTGATTGACTACACATTCCATGACTTTAGAGATTATTGGAAGCAAGGCAATTGGGCGATAGTTTGAGGGCGTGGTTTCGTTGCTTTTTTTGGAACAGGTTGCACTCGAGCGACTTTCCAAAAAGATGGGTAAATTCCTTTTCGGTAAAGCTGAGACAAAAGCCTGGAAAGTTCGTTGGCGCAGTTCATTAATGCAGACACCGGTATTATTGATTCGCGAATTTTCAGTCCAATTTTGAGCAAAACTATTTTTTAATTTTGACTGACTATTTGATCACCTATGTATCTCCTAATGATGACTTATTTTCTATAATTTTTCTTCAATTCTTTTATTACTAAAGCATCTATAAATCACCTAATTGTCCATGGTTGAAATGCAGAATGCAAACAACGGTTTGTGAATTCAAAATTATTTCTTTCCAAGGCATTTTATTAAAACTTTTAAATTTTGGCAAATCCTATTTGTTTACCTATGTATTTCGCGCTAAACGCTATGTATTTTATTTCCATACATAATATTAACGGATTTACTTGGCGTAAAATATATGCAGGTGCTACCCCCAAAAAATGATATTGCTCTTTGGCTGAGAATAATCAGGTGACCATATTTGCAAATGTCATACATAAGATAAATATCAAATTTGGTAGATATGGCGGATTTCCTATATGTCGATATTTGGGAACATTTCAATATATCAATATATCGACCAACTTTATGGCCCAATATATCGATAAAAATGGTGTAAGAGTTACATTAGTTATGTTGTTGCCTTCCTCGACATAAACAAAATAATATATTTATAGTATTACGGGCAAGAACCGTTAAGAATTATTTAACTTGAGCTTAGAAACAAATATGCAGAAGTTGCAATATGAAGCTTCAACATGAAGAGTTAAATTTTAAAACGAAGATCGCTACGTCAAAGTTTAAGTGATATATTAATCCAAATATCACTAGGACTTATATTGTTATTCGAATAACAAGGGAAAGAAGTTCTATTTACCCAGTTGAAAGCGGTTTTACGCTCGAGCGACAATCGCCAGCAAGGGTTGACAAATAGGCAGGAAACTGTTTAAGATTCCTTATAATTTCCGTGTTGTTAATTATAACTTTTTTCGCCTCCAAATTAAAAAGGGATTAATTAAAAAGATCATTTTAATTCTTTTATTTTTTGCCATTTCGTGTTGACGCCTTAAATATTCCATTGTTCATTAAAGAACATCATTGTATGCACTTTACCGAATGACTGCCAACTGTGACTATTTCGCATCAACTTATTCTTTCAGGAGTCTTTGATATTAAAAGCAAAGCAAGAAAATACAGCCACTCCAGAAATCTCACAAAATAAATTTTTTGCACTGTTTTAAGGATTTCACATAAAATGAATTAAAGAATAGGGCTATTTATGAAGACATTATAAAGTCATTAATTTTTGTTGATGTGGTTTTTTCAACAACTTTATCTATGCTTGCGGCACGCAAATATTTAGATTGAATGTCCTTTTACTTTGCAAAGCATAGTCATTTCAGTCGCCCGCCCTTCGAGTCATGCCTGGATAGAAATAAGAAAATAAGAGCTTTTGACTATGTTCGCTGGAAAAATAGATGAGACAGTGTTCAATTTTGGAACCGCACATTTGTATCAAAATTCGATTTACCTCCTCCCTTTCTTCTTTTGTTTTTCCGCTAAAAAGCGCATATATCGACATTACGTTGCAAGCAAAAAATTCGCTGACAAGGTTTCGTACAACAATAGTTTGCATAATACCGCTTCAAGCAAAAAATTTGCTCTCAAACATAAACTAAACATTTCAATATATTTCGCACTATAATAATTTCGGCCAGATTTTGTAATTTTGAATTAGTTAGGATTAGCTTGGACTATTTTGGCTAGCTTGTGATAGTTTATATTTTTATTAGTTTAGAGTAATTTGGAAAAACCTTAACTAGTTTTGATTAGTTTGATAGATGCTTTAATTGATAGATGCTTTATTGTCAAAAAATTTTCCAATTTGTAGACAAAGCTAGAGTACAAAATATACAAAACACATAAAAACACAAATAGAAATATACAATAAAAAGAAAAACCTAACTATACAAAACTTTATACAATTGTGCAAATTGTACGAGGTCAAAATATTATTTAAAATGGTAAATAGCAAGAGCTAGAGTACAAAACATATAAAAAAAACATATACAAACACAAATAGAAATATACAATAAAAAGAAAAAGAAAAACCTAACTCTACAAAACTATACAATTGTACAAATTGTACGTGGTCAAAATATGTAAAATATTAAATATCAAAATATTTAACATCAAATCCTAAACACTAAACACCAAGCATTAAACATGAAATCATTAAACCAGTGTGTAAGATGCTCAAAATTAAGTATTAAAAAAAAAGTCGTTGACTGCGTATAAGGCTCTCTCCAGTAAGTATAATCTCAAAGCTCTGCGAAATGCGGGAAAGGATGTTATTGACTTCAGTTCAAATGGTAGATTTTAGATTTTTTTTGCATTGTACAATATAGAGCTTTTAACTAACTCTGAGCGTGGGGTTGGCAGATAAAGATCATGCTCCGTATTCCTAAGTGGATAGTTGTGAAATGGTCTATCTGTAATGGCAGATACGTGCTTGCGGATTAAGCAAACCGATTCAAATATGAATAAGGAAGGAAGAGTTAATATTTTAAATATTTTAAAGAAATCCTGGCAGTAAGTTCTACTGTTTAGTCCCAGTGAATATCGAACAGCTCTCTTTTGTAGTTTGAAAATACGCTCAAATTGAGTCGCACAACACGTACCCCAGAATGGAAGGGCGTATCGGAGGTGCGACTCAAGAAGGGCATAATAGACTGTTCTAGCAGTTGACACGCTAAGTTCCCTGGAAACAGTTCTTAACGCAAAACAGGCAGAACTTAGTTTTTTTGATAAGACATCGATGTGCAAGTCCCACTTCAAATGGCTGTCCACAACAAGCCCCAAAAATTTCACAGATTCAACGACGTCGATAGTGGTGTTATTAAGTACAAAAGATTGCAACGTACTTTTATATGACAAAACTTTAGTTTTAGAAACGTTGAGGCACAGGAGATTAGAATCACACCATGATTTAATGGTGATTAAGTCACTAGATACAGTTCTATGAAGCGCCGTAATATCCGGATTGCTCCAAGTGAAACTAGTATCGTCCGCAAAGAGACAAACTTTACCGCTAATGTCCAGACAAGCAATGTCGTTGATAAACAGCAGAAACAAAATGGGGCCTAGTACTGAACCCTGGGGTACTCCACAATCTATTGGCCTGCAAGAAGACATCGACGTATCAACCCTCACAAGCTGACTTCTGTTGTTAAGATACGACTTAAACCATTCGAGAGGCACTCCTCTGAATCCGTAGTACTGCAATTTGTTAATTAAGATATTATGATTTACACAATCGAAAGCTTTAGAGAAATCACAGTAAATGGTTGCTGTAGAGTGATGGTTGTTCAGGTTGGAGTATACATAATTAAAGAGGGAAAACATAGCATCATTTGTGCATTTGTTACTTAAAAATCCAAATTGATGGGTAGTAAGTATTTTATATTTAGAGAGAAAAGATAGAAGCCTTTTTTTAACCAATCTTTCAATGATCTTTGATAATGTGGGAAGTAGTGCAATTGGGCGATAGTTCGAAGCTTGGTCTTTATCTCCCTCTTTATGCAAAGGAATAATTATTGCCGTCTTAAGACAGTTTGGAAAAACCCCATTTTGGAATGACTTGTTAATTAAAGCAAAGGTTTAATGTGCATTCCGGCAGGTTTGAAAACATTTTCAGAGTAAGCCCATCAGTCCCAGATGAGGATTTGTTTTTAATGTCGTTAATTGTACTGCGAAGCTCAGCAAATGCTACAGGCGTAAAGAAGAAACTGTGTAAATTCACATTAGCATTAGAGAGATATGAAAGTGGATCATGAGAAGGAGTTATGGTGTTCATTAAATCTTTAGCCACATTTACAAAGTAATTGTTTAGGTTCTCAGGTGAATTAGCGATAGTGCCAGACGAAGAAGCCTTATTCCTTAAGTCATTCACAATAGACCATGATTCTTTAGCTACGTTACCGGATTTAGCCAGCCTCTCATTATAATAAATGTCCTTGGCAGCTTTTATAGTTTTATGATAGACTTTCCTGTAAAGTTTCACGTAATCATGGAAGAAGACGCTGTCCGAGTATTTTTTTAAGTGAGATAATGAACGCATGTTCTTTGCAGATGTGCGTAAGCCTTTAGTTGACTAGGGGTTATGTTTTTTAATTTTGATAGGCCTAAGCGGAAAGGATTCGAACGCCAGAGTAGATAAAGTTTTTATAAATCTAGAAAATTCGGTATCGATATCATCAGAGGGGACAACCCAGTCAGTTGTTAGACATAGGTGCTTGAAATTTAGAAAATTTTTGTCCGAAAATATACGGCATAATTTGCGTGAAGCAATTTTGCATTTGGATTTTACCGAAAATTCTGTTAATACTGCCTCATGATCAGAGAAACCCGAGTTAAGAACAGCACAGTCAACGAATTCTGGATCAAAAGATGACACGACATAGTCTATAGTACTAGAACCAGTTTTAGTTATTCTAGTTGGTGAGTTAATATGCATGATTATACCGGGTATGGTTTACCTGGATTCGGCAGGTTTCAGTTATTTCGGTTAGTTTGGATATGCCTAGTTTGGATTAAATGAAGAGTAAAGGCTGTGTGCATGTACGAAACATAGTATTGAAAAAATATTTGTATTCCATGCAAAAATTTTAATCCACAAGGACTTCTATAAATGGCGCAACAGAACGCTTTTGGCCTAAGCCATCATCCGTGTTACCCGAAAAGTAAGTAAAAGAACCCCTCATTAGGGGAGAGTCAGACTGCTGTTGATTTTTTTGGTAAAGAAAATTATAAGATGAACATTGTTATGATCGGTTACAAATTCGTTAGAATTTTAAAGGGGTTAATTAAAGATATAAATTATTAAGAATGATGATTTTTTGTGATTTTTTATGAGTAAAGAGCAAGGTAAATGGTGGATTTCTTTCACTTACTGGTCAGTGGAAAAGGACATATCCAGGAAGACAAACGAACAACACAAATCTATAACAGTCACATTTAAATTTCACAACCTGTACGTCACATTTTTAAGAGAATGGTTTACATAATTTAATTTAAAATCTTTAATTAAAACAAAAACGAAGTACCCAGAACCACGCTTTTGGGTGACACGACAAATGTGTTATTGCTGACAGTTTTGACAAGCAGACCGATGACGCAGAGAGATATACGCCAAGATTCGGCGGTAATTTTAAATTTAAAAATTTTTTAAAAATGACAAGTATAAGTTAGAAGATAAAAATAGATAAAAGTGCTGTAATTGTCTATCCTAAAGTACAATAAGGTTGCCACTATGCCAGATGAGACTAAACAAATGCTATGATATGTATTAAGTAACCCAATATGCGAAAAAATACTTGAAATTCTGTTGACTGCTTAGTGATGGCTTGAAAGTTGTTTTGGAAAGAAAAAAAAGTACTTAATCAAGTGAAAATAGGGGACAAACTTAAGAGATGACATTAGCCTGTTCTAACTAAACTCAAACGGGTAAAAAAGAAAAAAAAGGCGATGACATTAGCCTAAGCTAACTCAACCTGAACAGATAGAAAAGGAAGGAAGATGACATTAGCCTGAGCTAACTCAACCTGAACAGATAGAAAAGGAAGGAAGATGACATTAGCCTGAGCTAACTCAACTCGATAGGATAGAGAAAGAAAAGAAAGAGGGATGACCTTAGCCTGGGCTAACTCAACTGGAACGAATAGAAATTAAACTAAAATTAAATTACAATCCTCTAGTAAAAATTGGAAAAATTTGAAATTGAAGGTACTCGATCAAGCGACCCTCTTCCCCTCATAGATGTATGGACACAAAGTGATTTCAATCAAGAAGCCTCCTGTGTAATGGAATGTAGGACCTATTGAGATTGGCCTGAGTGTTAAGGCAATGGTTGTTTATAAGCAGCTCGCTGTGGATCTCGATGTCCTCCATGAAATCCAATCTATTGATTTTTTTTTGATGAGATGTGCAGGATTTTTGAATGAGATTGAGGACTGAAACTATGGTTATGATTTCGTAAATGTTCTCCGAAAGCAGAGCTATTTCTGTTTAAATGTTCATTAATACGGACTTTAAGTAGTCTACATGTCCTACCGATGTAGGTGCATTCGCAAGACTTGTATGACAACTTATAAATATCACTTTTTGAGAAAGTATCATTCTATTTTATCTTTCGTGTTATTTAAAAAGGTTTGTATTGATTTTTATTTTTAAAAGAAACCTGAGAATTACTGGCATAATGGCGAATAGTTTTGTAAATCTTATCGTTCGTTTCTATATTGCTATATTCGACAGTAGACAAAGGTATATTAAGTAACCTATTGACATAGCAATGAAAAGCTACCATCTTATGTTGCCAATGGTGGTGGGACAGATAAAATATAGTGTGGTCCGTTTGAGTAGGTTTCCTATAAATCGAAAATTCAAGACTGTCCAAAGTTCTACGAACAGTCATGTCCAGAAAATTAAGTTTTTTATTAGTTTCAAGCTCGATCGTAAACCTGATGTTCGGGTGGATGATATTTAACTTGTCTAAAAGAGCATTGCCCCCTGAGCATTGCAGTCAAGGAAGCAAAGACAGTCATCCACATAACGGAACCAATGAAGAATCTATCGATTGTCGGGAGTGACTATATGTATGTTTTCCATATTGTTCATAAAAACATCTGCTAAAAAAGCTGAAAGACAGCTGCCTATTGCTAGGCCATCAGGTTGTATAATATTTGTTGTTAAATTGAAAAAAGTTTTGAGACAAACAAAGGTTGAGAAGCGATAATAAATTAATTTATTGTTGATCATTTACATTACATGAAGTAAGAAGATCACCGACAAGTTGTACTGCCTCTGTTTTTGGTACTGTAGTAAAAAGTTTAGATACATCAAAAGAAACCATAATGCAGTTATGTGGAAGTGGTAAATTCTATAGTTTATTGATTAAAGAAATTGAATTACTTACCGAATATGTAGCAGTAAACTTAGTAATATCCTTAATCAGGTTATATGTGAGTTGAGCTAGAAATAAACAGGTGTGTTGGTGAAACTTACCACAGGTCTAATGGGCGTATCTATTTTATGGATCTTAGGGAGGCCATACAACCTTGGTATTGTAGGATTACTAGAAACTAAATTGTTTCTAGCATTATTTGGCGCATCTACCATCAATTCCGCAACCTGGGACGATCTAAGGGAGTTCGACGACCCGTCAGTCTGCTGCGAAGAGATCACGCAAGTAATTTCCTCAGGAATGGAAGCATACATCCCAAAGTCCATCAAGTTACCATCAAAAGGAAAGCCCTGGTTCGACAGAAGATGCGAAAGAGCTGTAGGTAGGAAACAGCAAGCCTACCAGTACTGGCAGCAAAATAAGACCGCTGAAAATCGCAATTATTTTGTCGAAGCGAGAAACGAATGCAAACATGTGATCGACGAAACTAAGGACAAACACAATCAAAGGATCAGGAATAAACTTTTGCAATGTCCCAGTGGTTCCAGGAATTTCTGGTCGATAGCAAAGGCAGTAAGTAACAACTTTACAAAAACGTCTCTCCCACCTTTGACGGATGAACGTGGCATCACGGCGACTACAGCCAAGGAAAAGCAAACATGCTCGCTAAAATGTTTTCATCGCACTCTACCTTAGACGTCCCCCAAGGCAAGACTCTCCCCACCATATCGAACATCAACACTACCATGGCAGAAGTCAAGTTTCATCACCATGATATTCGCAAAATCCTTAAAGAACTAGATACGCAAAAGGCATCAGGACCGGACGGAATACCTGCCATCGTGCTAAAGAACTGCGCCATTGAACTAACACCCATCTCTTCCAGGCTTTTTTCTCTTTCTTACGGAAAAGGGATTTACCCATCCTCTTGGAAAGTCGCTCGAGTGCAACCTGTTCCAAAAAAAGGCAAGAAAACCACGCCCTCAAACTATCGCCCAATTGCCTTGCTTCCAATAATCTCCAAAGTCATGGAACGTGTAGTCAACCAGCAACTACTCAAGTACCTCGAGAGCAAAAGAATAATCAGCGATAATCAATACGGCTTTCGCAAAGAGAGATCGACAGGAGATATATTGGCCTATGTCACTCATATATGGAGTAGGGCAATTGAAAACTACGGAGAGTCTCGAGCGATTGCGTTGGATATTTCAAAGGCATTCGACAGAGTTTCGCATGACGGCCTGCTCAACAAGCTGCCGTCCTTCGGACTGCCAGCCTCTCTCTGCAGCTGGCTGGCCAGTTTCCTTAAGAACCGATCCCGACACGTTGCAGTCGATGGACACATCTCGGACACATTCACCATCAACGCGGGCGTGCCTCAGGGCGCAATACTTTCACCAACTCTGTTTCTCATCTACATTAATGACCTGCTGATCGAAACGAATAATCCTGTTTACAGTTTTGCAGATGACAGTACCCTTGTCTCCCACTTTAGATCAGAAAAACCCTTACCAGCGACTGAGACTCACCACCGCAGACAGGAGCAGATTACAGCTATTAATCAAGACCTGGAGAAAGTTCGAACTTGGGGCGACCGAAATTTGGTCCAGTTCAATGCAGCAAAGACCCAAGCAGCAACGTTTACCAAGAGAGCCAATACAGCGGGCCCTGACATCATTATGGCAGGATCGACCATTCCTTCATCCTCTCAATCGGACTGCTGGGTGTCTCGGTCAACAGCAATATGTCATGGCATGACCATGTTGCTAACTTCGCAAAATCAGCCTCCCAGAAGCTTGGTGCGCTATTTCGCAACAAAAAACTGCTGTACAAAGCGCAAATAAGACCGTGCTTAGAATATTGCTCACATATCTGGGGTGCCGCACCAAAGCATACCCTAAAGCTGCTGGATTCCATTCAGAAGAGGGCTGTGCGTCTCGTCGGCGATCCGGAGTTGACCCGGAATCTGGATAGTCTGGAACATCGCAGACATGTGGCCGAGATGTCTCTGTTTTACAGATACTTTCACGGCAGATGTTCCCACAATTTGGCCCGCATCATCCCGCCCCTGGCAACTCCTGTCTGACAGTCACAACAGACGGCAGGAGCGCACCAGTTCGTCGTACAACTAGAAACACCTAGAGCATCGCTTTACCAGAACTCCTTTGTCTGGCGCGCTGCATCACTGTGGAACTCACATCCAGGACATCTGTTTCCCACTAATTACAACCTACAACTATTCAAGAACCGTGTCAATCAACATCTTCGCACACACACCGCTCGTCGAGCGCCATAGGATCTCCCTTTTGTGTGCGTGCCACTGCCATAAAAAAAAAAGAACGTTGGCCAGAAAACAAAAAAGTTATTGAAATTTATTTGATTTGGCAATATTGGATTTTTTAAAATCTGGTTCATATGTGGAATAGTTAAAACTGCTTTTATTCCTAATCTCCCAAAAAATTATTTTAATTAAAAAATATCAAAAAATTCGATAATTACCCAGAGGATGGCAACACTGCAACCAAGATCTGCGCTGCCGCTCAAGACGACCTCGCTTGCATGTTCATCCCTACCCTGCGACTTTGTGTTTTATTTTCTGTTTCTGTGCTTGTGTGCCATTCGTAAACAAGTGCTGAAGGCTGAAGCAGTATAGGCGTGTTTATTGTACGAATTCTGACTTGTTTATATAATTTTTTCGTTTTTTTCAACACTTACTTTTTCAAAGAAGTAAATGTTTTTCTTTTGTTTACAATATCTTTCTAAAAGTGGCTGATTGGATAAAGTTTATAATAATATACCAGTGAATCGGTATTTAACAATATGAGTTCGAGATCAAATTGTGCTATTTGTGATAAAGACACTAGTGAAAAAACTGTTACCGTTACCAAAAAAGGGTTAATATCTTTGGTTAAAGCAAGTCGTGCTCGCGGAGATATACGAAATTTGCAGAGCGATTCAATCTGAAAGAATCAACGCTGCATGTACATCAAAGCTGTAGAAAACTATATACACATCCTCGTGAAATTTTAAAGGCTGTGAAAGTACATCAAAATGAAGAACCATCAAGCTCCAAAAACACGCTGAGATCGGAAAGCGATAGTTTTGATTTCAAAGATCACTGCTTTTTTTTTTGAGGCGAATATAATACAGGCAAAATCCCAAATGTCAAAAATTCGTAATTCGTCAACAATTGAATTAAGGGATACAATTTTTACACACTGCAGGAAACGAAACGATGCCTGGGGTTTAGAAGTCCAAAAAAGGATATGTAGTGAAATAGATCTTGTAGCTGCAGAGGCTAAGTATCATGCAAATTCTTTCAGCCAATTTTCGAAGCAAAAAAGCCATGAAAAATCTGGGAGGCCTTTAGATAATGAATGCGAGGAAGCATTTGAAAATTTATGCTACGATATTCAAAGCGATAATGAAAAGTGTCAATTTTCTTTAAAAGAACTACTGGAAAAGCTACTGCCACACTTACCTGAAAATGCAACACCTTGGTCCGAAAAAAATTTGTAACTCAGATTAATAGGAAAACTTAAAAACAGAGTATTAATTACAGAAGTCACAGAAAAGCCAGCCGTTATATGTTTAAAAAACAAGTGCGATGATTTAATTAATGATGAGTGGTTTAAAAACAATACAAATACTGAAGAAATAAGGCTGAAGGTAGTGGAAGCGGCAGCAGAAATTTTAAAAGAAGATATAAGGGGCATGGCTTGCGACGTTGATACTTATCCTTCGGTTGACGATGTAAAATTGGGTGGAGAGAACCAATTTCCAAGTTCTTTGGACGTTTTTTTTAATAAATTTATAACAAAAGGCATAAATAGGGATATCAAATTCAACGCATTAAAAAATTTTGCATCATCAGTGCGGGTCAAGTCATTTATGTCACCGCTTATGCTTAGCTTGGGGATTCAACTGCACCGGAAATACGCATCCAGATACTTAATAGATCTTTTGTCAAAAATTAGTGTATCTGTGGCATATTCTGAATGCTTAGCGTTCGAAAATTCGGCAGTAACTAACAACAAAGAAAATGTGCCAGAAGATAGTTTTATGCAGTTCGTATTTGACAATGCAGACTTTAATATTCGGATTATCGACGCACATGATACTTTTCATTCAATGGGGAGAATAATGTGCGTATCGCCATCAAATATTTCAAATGTTCCGACGTTTCAAAGGCAACACACTCGAGAGTTGTCAGTTGCTATAGGAAAGTTTGGCAGTATACCATTACAAGTAAGATTAAAAATATAATTATAAATTAGTAATAATCCTAGAGTTTATATGTTGTTTTTATTTTTAGTTTTACAAAAAAAAAACACCAAAATCTGGTCTGTCTACCATCACAATGAACTGGGATGAAAATAATACAATCAACAGCTGTAATGTTTTGGCAATCAGGTCAGATACACCCTGGATTATGGGTAGCGTCCTTCGTTTTCCATGTCGATCATCATGGAATGGATTTATGTCTATAGTAAAAGCAAACACAGGTACCATAGACAGTAATATAATTCCATTACCGTTCGTTAACATGGATCCTGGAAATCTTAATACGATTTATACATCATTGCTTTTTGCTGCCGAAAAGTGTAAACAATACAAAAAGCCTTGTATTGTTACATTTGATCAACTCCTTTTTCAGAAAGCTGTGGACATAGTAACAGCCTCAAACGAAAGTAATATAGTAAGCTTAGTTATAGTTAGACTTGGCGGCTTTCATACCTTGATGTCTTTTATGGGGAGTGTAGGAAATATTATAGCAGGAAGTGGGCTAGAAGAGCTTTTAAGTACGGTGTACGCTAAAAACACAGTACCTCATTTAATGAGCGGACATGCTTATTCAAGGGCGTTGCGTGCACATTTCTTAGTTCATGAAGCATTAAGCGTAATAATATTGAGAGACCTTTCGTTATCTGAAGAAAATATTGAAATTTTAGAAAATATTTATAAAAAGCCAGTGATGCATGAACTCGAAGACAATATCCTACTGAAGCAGATTGAAGCACAAATAGAGCAAAAACTTGAGGCCTATTCTAAAGCTAGGAAGACAGGGAAATTGTGGGTTAATTACTTCAAGTTAGTGAGTTTAATGAAACTCTTTATTATGGCTGAACGGTCTGGTGTCTGGCCGCTTCACGTGCACTGTATCAAACTTTTCATCCCTGTATTTTATGCTACCGGCCATCTAAATTATGCGAAATGTGCACACCTATATCTTATCCAAATGTTACTAAAGGACTATTTACAATTCGTAGACCAGACAAATTTTGGTCCGGCACCTGGAGCGATATGGTAATCGAACAAAGCCTAATGAGAGCCATGAAAACCCAGGGTGGATTGACCCAAGGTCGGGGGCTCATAGATTCTTCTTTAGCTAGATGGATTTCTAGCATGTCGTTATGTATTCCTGTTTGTAATGCCTTAGAGGACTTTGTTGGGGTAAGAGCATCATCATCCAGTCAACATGTTGAGTTGAGTAAATCTCGTCTTCAACGAGACAAGACTGATTTTGAAAAGTTTTGTACATGGTTAGAGGATTATGATCCTTTTAATTGTACCGAATTCATGTCTCTTTCATCTGGTATTATTGCATCTTCATCTGTAAATTGTGATAATGCCCGTGACATTGGCACAAACATTTTAAAGAGAAATATTGATAAAAAATTTACCGAAATACAATGGTCAGAAAATATTAAAAACTTTGCCCAAATGACCAACAGTATTAAAATTTGCCAAAAAAACGTAGACATAAACCCCATGCAGCTCTTTAACAGAATTATTTGCTCGAACAAAACACCTCAAGAAATTAAAGAATGTTTTAACTTCGAACTTTCACCATATCCATTGGCACTTTTTAAAGACGGCAACCTAAGAAAGGGAGTAAAATCTCAACTTCTAAAAGAAATTGACAGCTTGCAAACTCCAGATCATTCCATAAATAACGAGACATTGTATGTCATAGATGGCGGATTTCTTTTGCATAAGGTAAAATGGCAAAGACCAGCAACATACCACGAAATATTCTTGCAGTATGTAAATTATATCATACATACATAATATAACAAAAATTCTATAGTCGTTTTTGATGGTTATAATCCAGAAAATCGATCAACTAAGGATAACTTACAGAAGTTTAGATCTAAACAAAGCGTAGCAGTCTCAATCCAATTGCATGCCACAGTTGTCACACCACAAGATGTCTTTTTAAGAAATAGCCAAAATAAAAAGGAGTTTATCGAAATCCTTCGAAGATATCTGGAAAATGATATTACCGTATATCAAGCGAAAAGGGATGCTGATGTACTAATAGCAATGACGGCTGTTCAGTTGGCCAGCGTTAAAACACATGTGACCGTGGTTTCTGAGGATACAGACATTATGGTTTTACTTATATATCACATAAAAAAAAATAATGTGTGTTTGCTTCGACCAGGCAAAGGAGCAAAGGGCAACAAAATTTCTAAAATAAATGAGATTCAAGAAAAATTAGGCCATTCAAAAGATTACATACTTTTTATACACGCAATGTCAGGCTGTGACACAACATCTTTTTTATACAACAAATCAAAAAAATGCTTTTTAAAATTGCTACAAGAAAACAAAGATCTGTGTCGAGACCTAGATGTATTTCATGAACCTAATGCAGACATGCCATTTTTGATTAAATCAGGACTTAAAATTCTTTTAATCCTTTACTGGTATCCAAAGAAGATTCATGATATTAACCAGCTACGTCACACACTATACATGCGTATGACTTCAAGGCAAACCTTAAGTTCAGAACTAAGTTAAGCCTCACTACCGCCAACCGAAGAGTCTGCCAAACAGCACATTTTAAGGACATATTTTCAGGTAAAACTTTTTAAAGTATATAAAACACATTCCTTATTATGCTTATGTTGTATATTTTACTAGATTCAAGAATGGCTGGGGAACATCCTCAACCCTCTCAAATATGGTTGGAAAACTAACGAATAGGGAGATCTAGTACCTATTACCACAACACAAGATCCAGCACCCTCAGACCTGTTAAAATTAATTTTTTGCAATTGCAAAGAAAGCAATTGCTCGAAAAATTGTTCTTGCAGAAAACATGGACTAAAGTGCTTTGTAAAATGTGGTCAGTGCTACGGTGTAAGCTGTAGTAACGCCATAGTGCACGATAATGAAGAAGACGAATTACAAAGTAGAGATCAATACTACTGAAATGTTTTTCTTATCATAAGTGTTTTTCCTCCCGTACAAAAATGTTTACATTTTCTCATTAAATTTATTACACTCTTCCATTTATTGTAGTTTTTTATTCTGTACAAAAAAAGGTTCTTTGAGCATTTTTCATAAACTGCATACTATTCCAGATATTAACCAAATTTTAAAAAATCTTATTTTGCCAAATTAAATAAATTTTAATAACTTTTTCGCTTTCTGGCCAATGTTCTTGATTTTTTTCTAGTATACGTAACTTTTGATTCTCCATAAAAAAGGTCTCTTGTGGTTTATTGATATAATGCATACTTTATGAAATATTTAATAAATTCGAATAAATTCAAGATGGCAATTTTTTTTTAAGTTCCGCCAATGCGACAAAGTGGGACTTTTGAGAGGTTAATAAGGACCCTTTGGACTACTCATTTCCGTAGAGATTACCTTGTTACTAATTTTTTCTACCCCAACCACCTATTTTAACTAGCCTAATTTTAAGAAAACGAAAAATTCTAGGTGAATAATTTCATCATTTACACGATGAATTAAAGAGAAACAGTGAAACGTTTTTCGACTATTACAGAATGAGTATTGGGATATGTCAATATATCTTAGATGCAAATCAGCTATCAATTATAAAATGGTCGAATTTCCGAGAAACAATACCACCCGAGAAATGTCTGGCTTTAACAGCTTTAACACTGAGGTAAGTTGAATATTATTTATTCTTTCGACTGCCTTGAAAATAGACAAAAACGCACTAAAAACTGCTCTTGAAAACTGGACATTTCACACGGCACACGCTTGTTCGGGTATTTAGATTAAAGGGCCTCGTCTCCGTTTTAGAGCTTCGCCCTCAGAGGTCCCATTCCCAGATCTCTAAAAAAGGGGGCCCAATTTTAGGGCTTCACCCCCCAGGAGCCCATTTTTGCAAAACTGTAGAAAATGGGACTCTCATACAAGGGGCTCCCTTTTAAGGCTTGGGGCCCAATTTTAGGGCTTCGCCCCCGGCGGCTCCATTCCTAAATCTGTAAAAAATTAGACTCCCGTACCATAGGCCCGATTCTAGGGTTTCGCCCCCCCGGGGCCTCATTTTAGGGCTTAGCAACCGTAGCCTCTTTTTCAAAATATTTGGAAAATAGGGACCCCACACCGTTGGCCCCATTTTAGGACTGTGCCCCTAGTTATAGTTTAGCGAGAATCTCTTACTCGCGTTGCTTCTTTCGCTAGGAATAAAATTTTCTGATAAATCAATAATAAAAAGTTTCCCATATAACATGTAGTTTTCTACCACACTCCCAGTGGGGTACCCTGTATGTAGCAGTCGTAGAAAAAGTATAGTGTGCTACACGTGCTGAAAAGACTTTTCGCACTCATGAGACTTTTACACCAAACCACCGTCTATAGATATTCTAATCTATAGACGGTGACCAAACTGTCTCATTCGTGTGTAAAGTCTTATTTTCAGCACTTGTTCCACAATATACTATATTTTACCAAAACCAAAGTTTCATTACAGAACATTAGTACATTATTGTAAAACTTGTAAGGAAACTTAACTCATTTGCATATGTGTAATTTCAAACGTAACTGGCAGCAGTCTCCATTGCTCAGTTATCATTTTCTATATCGATAGCGTTTGGAGGGGACGGCAGTGTATGTACTATTTGAAGATTGTGCAGAATAAGACAATAGAATGGTGGCGAATTGAACTAGGGTCATGATTTTCTACATTTATGGAATTGGGAGGGGACGACAGAGTGTATGAATAATGCGAATGATGTGCAGACTGCTTCGTGTCTTTGAAATATTCTCATCTTCATCAATGAAAACTTGTATTAATTTATGTCTCAGTAAAAGGTTTCGGTGAGGAGGTGTTTTTTTAAAAATGGTAGAAGGTTTACTAAAAATTATTGGTAGTCACTGTCTTCTTTCGCAGCAGCGTTCCCAGCATACGGTTTTAATTTATCTTTATCTATTTCAAGAAAAGGGTCATTCGCTGTATTAGGCAGTATTTTTCGTCTTTCCTTGTACTTGTCAGTATTTCTCGGTGTTTCTAATTTCATTTCTTTATCGTCTTGTGGGATACGAGGATCTAAGCTTCCTGACAATATCTGATGACATTTGGGAACTAGAAGCTTTTTGCATAGGATCAGACTCGTAAGCGTCATTTGATGACTCCTCAGCACAATGTCTTTCTTCTAAAACAGTGCGGGATACTGCCTTCTTCGTGTTGTTGGACGTAGATATGCTACCTTGAAGTTTTCGTTGCTCAATTATGTCTTTCAAAAATATCGTGCTTCAAAATATGGACATGTTGACATAATTTCAAGAGGGGCTTCATCTCCACTCCTTCCTTTTGGAACTTTGTTGAACTCCTTGCAGAAAACGTCTCTCAGTCCTTGCCATTTCTTTTTTAACAAAGCAACTGAAACAAATGAAATATATTTACTTTTTAAGAAGCAAAAGTTTTATAAGGAGTGATTTATGCTGGGACACCCTGTGTATGTATGTAAATTTTCTTTGCAGATATTTGGCATTCATAACATTAGGATATTCATTTACTCATATACTCATATCTGACGTGACAGTTAAGGAAACATGTGAAGCGATTTGGGACAATTTGCATGACCTACATGTGCCATTTCCGAACGAAAACGAAGTAAGGCTTAAAAGAGAAGGGTTTTGGAAGAAGTAGAAATGTGTGTGCTGTATAGATAATAAGAATAAAAAATCCAAAACATTCCGGAAGTATGTATTGAAATTACAGACTTATTCTATCGTTCTGCAAGCAGTAGCTGGTCCAGATTACAGGTTTGTATGTATTCATGTTGGGGCTAACGGCAAAGAGAGTAACGGTGGTATTTTTCTCACATTCCTCCCTGTCTAAAAGTCTCACACTACGGAAATCCTTAAAGGAAAAACTGCACAGGCCTGGCGTTAAGAATTTTACTTTATGGCCTGAATACACCCGGCTCCATAAACGTTGAGGAAATGCTTCAGTTCAGTTCAGTTTGTATAGTAACAAACTCGGTAGCAAGTATGGCGTCATCAGCCTTGTTATTCTCGGTCTTTTACTAGCAATAGATCGTAGCAAAAGTGGCGTAAAAACGGGTATTAATAGAAAAATATGGTGTAAAGAATGGCTGAAAAAAGTCGTGATTTTTCCCATGCAAATCTGCTTTCAGAATTGAAGGTAGTGCCAAAAGATTGGCACATCTATCTGAGTATGGATGAACACACTTATTTAAATCTCCTAGCTATGATAACACCGCTCATTGAAAAATGAGATACCATTATGCGATTAGCTATTTCAGTTCAATCGCTTTCAATTTTTGAATTAAACGTAGATACCCAGCTTCCCTTTTTTATTCTATCATGATAATCCTTAATTTTAACCTGCCAAAGACATGTTTCGGACTCATAAATAGCAATAAGTTCCTCTAATAGTTCGTGAGACATGGTTGACACAATACTACAACGCTGGAAACACCACCTAAATTATTCCAATGCGTTAAATATTAAAATATTGTCAAATGTCAAAGCACGGGTAGCCTAGCCGGTGTCAGCACCGGTCACAAATCATCACACACGCTCCAGTCGGCCTGCGCAGTTCCGGCCTGCGCGGGATTATTAAATCGTTTTTCAATTCTACTTTGGGCGATCTGTGCAGTCCGAAAAAACTTGCGGCGTTCTACATACACGCTCCGGTAATCCTCAAGGTCAGGCCTGTGCAGTTTTTCCTCTCTGGATTTCCGGAATGTGTGTGGGTATCTTAAGGAACTTTAAGGGGGCGCTAAGTGTTGGGCAGTTTTCACCCGTACCAGCAACTGACGTTAAAGAACCTAACGTTATCTTAGGTGATGAAGCATATCCACTAAAAACCTTTCTAATGAGACCCTTCCCAGTGTCGAAACTTGGGCCATCAGAAAGCGTTTTTAATAAGCGTCTGTCTAGAGCTCGGCAGGTGATAGAATGCACGAGCACGTTTGGAATATTCTGCCATAAATGGAGAGTGCTACTTACTTACCACTATTGAAATTGAAAAACCGGGCGATATTGGCAAACTTATCAAATGCATATAAATATATTCATATGCATATATGTATTTAATTAAAAAAGCAGACAAATAACTGCATCAGCAAGTCAATTTCTTGATAGCCGAGCGGTAGAAATATGTCCGATAAATCCGATCTCAATGGGATCCGGCCGCAAGTAGGCCGTGATCGATGCATTCGACCGACCAGGTCGTTTGTAGTAGACGCACGTGAACACCTACGTTTGTCTTGGGATTAGTCGCTGCGATCTGGCATAGGTCGGCCGACTAATTACTCGGACGAATACGGATTTAATGGACGACTAATCTTATAAAGTGCCAGCGAAAGTCGTTGGTTGGCAGATTCGTGATACCAGCCAGAGGGGTGCATGGAGTGAAAAGACCCCCTATAAATCATCGACTATGCTAGCATATATGAAAAAGATATGCTTATCTATACGCTATATTGTTCTATTAGTTTTGAGTTATAGTGAAGAATAGACTCGCATCAGGATTACTTTGTCCGATATACCTCAAAAGCATTGCATTTTGTATTAGAGGCAACCATACAAAATGAAATTTTCAACATTACTTCTTTGGTCATAACTATAGTGCCTTTAATATACATATTCTTTATCTTATGGATCTAGTTTCCTCATTTTATCATTACTCAATTAATGTTGTGCCTACTAGTTTCTTTCATTGCGTTAATTCTTAGGCCAGCTTTTTCATGGGCTGAAGGGGGGGGGGGGGGGGTTTCGTCGTAAGCGTACATAACTAGTTCTTTTTGACGTGTTCATAACAACATGAGTAGGTATGTTGTCCAATCTCCTATACTAGACTTCATATGTCACATTTTATAGGCCCTGCCAATATTCAACCATCTTTTGAAGTTTCTGATGGCTTGATATATGAACTATTTTACTTTCTTAATATTAGGTCACTGCATAATAACAAGAGTAACAAAGAAATAGAGCGAGACTCTAACAAAATGTCAATATCCCACACGGATGATTATTAGTGTGAACGAATTTCATATGAGCAGCATTTATTTTGTTCTTTAAATAAACTATTTTATTTTTTAGAAAATCCTGAGAATCCCATTCGTGATGCTGCCCCATATTTAGATAAACCTCTTGGAAAAATTCAAGCACACTAGAAAAATATAATTATAATTCGTACACATTTTTACCCGTGCAACAACTGCCGCACAATCAAAAAGAATATGAGATATGAATATTGCTTAGAAATTATTAGGAATATGAAAAATGATCATAATTTGCGAAACAAAATTTCACTTACCAACGAGGAAACCTTTACAACGGCGGGTATGTTTAATAGAAAACATAAACATTACTGGGCAGTGGGCTGCTGAAAATCCCCATAAAATCCAGAAAGTCAAGATTCAAGAACGCAGGTCGGGTCATGCTGGTGTGGCATGCTCTGTAATAAGATTATAGGACCAATACTAAATTTGACAGGGGAGAAATACCTGAACCTCCTACAAAACAAGATTCAAAACTTATTAAAAAATCCGTCCTCAGCAGCAATATAACAATATAATTTGGCATCAAGATGGTGCACCTCCGCATAATGTAGGAATAGTACACCGCATATCTCAACAACAAATATGAATTTTGAATATGCAGACAAGGCACACTTAGATGACCACCCACCAATTCCGATCTTAGCACATTGGATATACTTTTATGGGGCTACCTAAAACAAAAAATCTATTATAAGAGACCAGAAAACTTGAAAATCTTAAAAGAAATAATTCAACGTTTAATATTGTCACTAAATGCAAACAATCAAAATTTAATTTTTGAAGCTATAAATAGTAAATTATATAGACATATTTTGAACTGTACATATGATAATGGCAGTTATGTTGTAAATGACAGTTTTAATTTTATTTCTTATAATTTATTAGCTAGGTTTATGTTATTATACCTTGTTTTTCTTTGTGTTGTATACTATATCCCACTTCTTTCTGTCTAAACTTTTTCTTCCACGAAATTGATTAACTATATTTTTTATTGTATTTTTGCAAGGTATTCTTCTTCCGGGAAATATTTATCTATACTCGGCTTGAACTCGTTTTATATTGTTATTATTTGAGTAAAACTATTTCGTGTTTTTCTTCCTCCGAGCATTTCATACTATTTTCGCTTTTCGAATGAATGAAGTATATGAAAATTTATCAGTATGATAGACAGTGATCAATTAAAAGGTAACTCATCTCAATAGGTAATTCTAATTAAATTAATACAGTTTAAGCTGAAATATTTCACAAACGGTAAAATTCAATAGTAACAAAGAATATATTTTTGAATTCAGGAACAAAAAGATCTATTAGGCCAGCAGAAAATATATAGGGTGTTCCATTTAAAAAAATATAAGTTGTCCTTCCCCGCTCTCGATGATGGACGATTGCTTCGGATAGCCTCAAAAGATAATAAGCAAAAAAAACCTATAACTTTTGTATTTACCCCTTTTACCTACTACTTGTAATTAAGTTTCTTGGTGGGGTCAAAATATAAATGAACAC
The DNA here is from genome assembly GCA_016904865.1 of Pissodes strobi. Classification (NCBI taxonomy): domain Eukaryota; kingdom Metazoa; phylum Arthropoda; class Insecta; order Coleoptera; family Curculionidae; genus Pissodes; species Pissodes strobi. The sequence continues at coordinate 45,678 of JAEQML010045671.1, forward strand.
CCTCTACCTAGACGCTTGTGTGTGCTTTGAATGTCACATAACTATAACATAATGTTATACTAAACGAGTATTTAAAGCAACTAATCGAAGTTCAAAGTAGTGACTCTCAATCCAACTATAGTGCGCCAAGCGAGTGAACCTTAACAACGACTGAAGGGGGTAGAGGACTAGCACGTAAAAAATCTTGCCTTCCCATAGGCGCACGAGATTATTCTTACCATATTATTATTGATAATATTGATTAGTTTAAGACGTTAAAATTAATTACAGTTTTTTTTATATTACAGTCTTATTGTACAAAATATGTCATATAATAATATCTCATTTTTATAATAAGGATAGTGTTCTATGATATTATTTGTTGTATGTATTACATAAATATGTTGTAGTAATAAGTAGAGTTCGTTTCCCGAATGTTTTGTATTTACGTCATTGATGACGTCGCTTAATTTGGAAAAAACGGTTTATCGACGAGTGGATCGCCGTAGTAAAACATCTGTCAAATTATTTCTCATTTGGATCCATGACGTCACTCGACCTCTCCTATTGGTCGATCCGCATGGCCCTTCGCTCGCTTCGCTCGCTACGGGGGCTCAAGAAAAGGAAACTAACCAGGTGCTAACCCAATCTAACCCAAGACATACCCAAAATCAAGAAAAAAAAGCTGTTTAGAAACATAATATGTAAAAAAAAATAAAAAAAAAGCAACGGGGTTCGAACCCGCGTTTTCCAGGTGAGACCCAACGATCTAAACCTCTACACCACTAGAGCTCCTGATAGAAATCGATTGAATCACGCACACATATCGTAATACGAGATGGATCGACCAATAGGAGAGGTCGAGTGACGTCATGGATCCAAATGTGAAATAATTTGACAGATGTTTTACTACGGCGATCCAATATAGTTTATCGTAGCTAATTCATATAAATAATTATCTAGCATTCAATTTTTGTGTTAAAAGTTAGGCAATATTGAAGCAAGTATGTTCCAAAACGCTCTTTATAGAACGTTCGGAATTGTTTTGTAATAAAAATTTTTATTTAGAGAGTTCAGTTAAGATCCGAAATATATAAAAATTAGTTAACCGCGTATAATAATCACCAAATGCAAGAAAAATATAAGAAAGGTTAAAAATCTTCAAAGATATCATCAAATTAAGGGTCTGATGATATATAGGTTGTGTCGATTTTGCAAATTTCTTTTTTTTTTTCGCTAGAAAAGGGGTGTCCTATAGAATAGCTTAAGCCAAAAAAATCGGAGGATTCGCCAATTTGAGCCGGAAAAATATCCGCGTTTTGAGCCTAAATTGCCCTAGAAGGGCAAACTTCCGTGTAACGTGAAAATATTGCAATTGTAACGTGAAAATAATGAAATTTTAGTAACCGACACCGGGGGGCCTGGCACAGTGTTTCCAAAAGTTGCACATTTTCTTATGGGGAATAACAGTGTTGTTTACTATTTAAGTATATTTAATATTCCACTTCACGCATGACCCTCCGCTCGCTTCGGGGGCGCAACCAAACAAAACTAACCCAAACTAACCCAAGGCATGCCGGAAATGAATAAAAATTGAAATTTGTCAGTCGAAAATGCAAATATTTTTTAGTTTGTTTTTCCTCATTTGGGAATGTCTTGGGTTAGTTTGGGTTAGGTTTGTTTGGTTACGCCCCCGGAGCGAGCGGAGGGCCATGTATGAAGTGAAATATTTGACGAATATATACATACAAAGGAATAGTGTAATCGAATGAGTGTCTCTTTTATTCCGATGAATGAATGCAAATGCACATTGAACAATCATTCAAGCAGCTACGTTTACCATACGGCGGGCAATGATATCATTATGGCAGGATCGACCATCTCTTCATCTTCATTCCATCGGACTACTGGGGGTCTCGGTCAACAGCAATATGTCCTGACATGACCACGTTGCTAACGTCGCAAAATCAGCCTCCCAGAAGCTTTGTACGCTATTTCGCAACAAAAAACATATACACTGCAGCAGTTGCTCTTGCTTTACAAAGCGCAAATAAGACCGTGCTTAGAATATTGCTCACACATCTGGGGTGCCACGCCAGAGCACACCCTAAAGCTACTGGATTCCGTTTAGAAGAGAGTTGTGCGTCTCGTCGGTGACCCGGAGTTGACGCGGAACCTGGATAGTCTGAAACACCGCAAACATGTGACCGAGAAATCCCTGTTTTACAGATACTTTTACGGCAGATGTTCCCAGGATTTGGCCCGCCTTATCCCGCCCCTGACAACCCCTGTCAGACAGTCACGATAGACGGCAAGAGCGCACTGGTTCGTCGTACAACTGAAAACACCTAGAACATCGCTTTACAAGAACTCCTTTGTCTGGCGCACTTCATCACTGTGGAACTCACGCCAAGGACGCATATTCGGATGTAACAAGCAAGATGTCCACTCGACTATGCCGAACGTTTCTTCATATGTGACGTGCACGATAGCATTTAGTCGGATGTCATGACTGTTACATAGAATCAACAAATAAGTCTTCAATTATTTAAACACTTCATGCATGGCCCTCCGCTCGCTTCGCTCCCTATACGGGGGCTCAACAAATAGAAACTAACCAGGTGCTAACCAAAACTAACCCAAAATTTTTATTTTATTTTTTTTTATTTTGGGTTAGTTTTGGTTAGCACTTGGTTAGTTTCTGTTTGTTGAGCCCCCGTAGCGAGCGAAGAGAGCGGAGGGCCATGCATGAAGCACTAAAATAATTGAAGACTTATTTCTTGATTCTATGTAACAGTCACGACATCTGACCAAATGCTATCGTGCACGTCACATATGAAGAAACGATCGGCATTGCCGAATGGACATCTTGCCTGTTACATGCGAATATGCTCCCACGACATCTGTTCCCAAAACTAACTATTCAAGAACCGTGTCAATCAACATCTTCGCACACACACCGCTCGTCGAGCAATATAACATGTGATACTGCAATAAAAAAATCATTCACCTAAATAAAAAAAAAGAGTAGAGAAACTTATAGCACAGCTTATTCACTACCAGCTAGTCAACTCTATCGAAATCGGAAAGTTGGAGTGTCGGGCGCTGCGCCCTGAGCGGTTCAGTTCCACAGTTGAATTTAAAATGAATTTTCGCTTCAAAATACATGACAATTTCGTCCGAAGCCTCGGCTATCGCCCTGAGAAGTTCGGAAATTTCGGATTTTTATACAATTGTGCGTTTTAAAATCGTTTTTAAACGGATTTTAGACGATAAAATAGTTATTTATGCAACAAGTGTGTAAAGTGAACCTTTTTTTTATGAATAGGAATATTGATAAAAAAATTTGATTGAAATTGAATAAAAAAGGGTACTTTACACATGAGTAGCATCCAAACTTTTTCTACTACCGAAAAATATATGAAAAAACAAAAATATTATTAAATTACTTTACGCACTAGTGCGTAAAATAAATTATTTTACACACTAGTGCGTAAAATATATTATTTTACGCATTGCCCTAAATGTCAAAAAATATGTCAGATTTACTTTACGCACTAGTGCGTAAAATAACTTATTTTACGCACTGCACATTAAAAAAGCCCATTTTACGAACCTTAGAGAGTGCGTAAAGTGAGTACTTTATTCAGATGCCCAGGCGTTTAAAACAATATTAAGTCATGACCCTGTTCTAAAATTTGCAAAACTTGGTTATTGACTTTCCCAAATCAAAGGATGCCGCCGCAAGATGACTAGCTGGTAGTGAATAAGCTGCGCTTATAGCGCACCATTTTTCTAATGAATTTTGCTAACGAAACTACAGTAAATGTCTGGCAACAGTGTGCCTTCTTAAAAATCTGTTGGCTATTGTGACAGTTGACAGTAAAAAGGAGGATGGATATTTACAAGTAAAATTAAATTTTGTTTAATGGGGCTTTGGCTATGAGTCGCTTTAAATTGGGACCGGAACAAAACGGAGGTCTCTCGTTCGACGCAAATGTATCCTAGTTAATATTTTCACCCGACAATTGATTTTCAGATGTGTTTTGTCTATATTTCTAGTGCTTTTGTGAAGTGGTGCTGAAAATTTGTGTCAAAACTAGAACTTTGAGGGCATTTTTTCGGTTCAAATGTAGCGGATCTTCCGACTTTTTTGGCTTAAACTACTCTATAGGACACCCCCTTTCTAGTGAAAAAAGAGAATTTGCAAAATCGACAAAACCTATATATCACCAGACCCTACAAACCAAATAATATAAATAACCACACAGTTCGGCATCGGCAATTTCCACGCCAATGGCTAAAGCAAGTCGCTGCCGAAATTTTAAAATATGTAAAAAAAAGTAGGTGTTGGTCTAGGGTCAAAGTGTATTTAATATATCCTGCGACCAATCACGAAACAGCCTCCCCACTAAAAATCAAGTAAACGTCGCACTGTTGCCTATTGTCGTGTATTTTAAATAGCTTGAAGGCGAATAAAATATAAACATTATACATATTATAGTATACTTATTCCGTATTCCGTATTTACCTGTGTAAATAAAATAGTAAATAATAGAAGACAGTAGTATTAAGGAAAATAACAAAATTAAGTATTCAAGTAGGAAATTTAAATATGTAAATTCACTGTAGGAAACTAGACAGAAAATAAATTAGGATTATTGGGAAAAAAATGTGGCAGCATCTAAATATGCGAGGACATTTTTTGCCCGCATTCTTTCCGTCCAGGTTCTTTCATTTGGCAAGCAGTATGTAAAGCAGATTAGTGTGATCGTAATACACATTACATTCCACTTTAAAATGTGTAGAGAATTTCGTCAGTGCTTTTTCATCGGACTTAGAAGTCGCCAACTAGACGCTTAATGAACATTCAGTTGCATATTAAATTTTATGTAGGTGCCTTCTCTATTCGCAACGGTAATTATCTGCATTTAGGCGATGCTCATTCTTGATTAATTTAAGTTGTGGACGTAGCAGGCTATAACAGCTACGGTAATTATATTAGAGCTTATTTTCCACGGTGCAGGTGATTTCATTATGCCAAAATCAATATTAGTGCCGTTATTATAAATGCTTTTTTTTACTACTAACATGATAAATCACCATTATTTACTCCATTCCTCAAATGAGAAGTAACATTTCTCACCCTAGGTAAATAATAATATTAAAAAAAACCTAGGTCAATAATGAAACGGAAAATGTCATTTAAGCTTCAACTTGTTAGTTTGACAACTAGTTGTCATTTCGGATTATTTGAAAAATGAATAGGAAATGATTAATTTCAAAATCTAATCAATTCAAATAATCATAAGGATTGTATCAGTGCTATTAGTAACATAGTATTCTTATTAATACTTGAATGTACACTTTCTTCGATTTTTCTGGCAACAAATCGCTACTTGCAGTAGTTGCTGTCTCTCTAAGTTCAGGAGGGGTACATACTTCCATATTTAAATCACTCTCACTAACATTTTCACCCATTTTCCAATTATTTTATTCACACGTTACGGTTTTAACTTTTAGATAGCGTCTATCTTTCGGAAAATGACATTTAAAATTAAATTCATTCTGTCAGTTAGACAACTGAACTTCCAGGCTACCTGATATTTCGAACTATTTGAAAAATAAGTAGAAAATGACTAATATAAAAATCAAATCGAATCAAATATGGTAATATATCAGTGTCAGTAGTAAAAAAAATTCTATATATACCTCGGTTGAGAAGGCCATTATTAACCTCGCACATTATATCCTTCGGCGCTACGCGCCTCAGGATATAAAAATGCTCGGTAAATAATGGCTTACTTCTCAACCTAGGTATATAATATACTATTTTAGGCCTTAGTTTCTTTGCGAAGATATTAAAATATTCTATGGTTATTATATGAAACTGTAGGAAGTCACATGCTCTAGCGATATGGTCTAATTATTTATTCTAGGCATCTAGCAATAGTGAAAAGCAACCCATGCTAGAGTGTCAATTTTGTATTCTGTTTTTGAGAAATTTTTAATAATAAATGGTAAGTTCAGGGTGTTTTTTTTATAACTGGAACACTCAGCAACTTTCTTATTATTGAAGATAAAAGGTAGGTTCAAATTGGAAAATTGCTTGATAAATTATAGCGAATTTTAATGCTATAATGATTTCTTTTGTCGCCCTCGCGGGGACTGACAATATTTTTTTTTTAAATGAGACACTCTGTATATTTTAATTTTTAAATTCCCTGAAAAATTAGCTTTGCAAAACTACCAAACACTCTTTGGATATCTTGTATACTTTTTCAGATATTTGTATTTAAACGTTTAACGTCATGCATGGCTTTCTTGAAATTGTATGTTAATGAGTTATTTACTGACCGAACGTGTAAAATAGCAAACAATTTATAACTTTAAACGTAAATATCTCGAAAACTATACAAGATATCCAAAGAGTGTTTGGTAGTCTTGAAAGGCTATTTTTTCGGGGAATTTAAAAATGAAAAAATATGCAGGGTGTCTCATATAAAAAAAAAACAAGTTATTGCCACACTCAGTATATCGACGGCGGCAAAAAAATGCATTAAAATGTTCAATAATTTATCAAGCAATTTTCAAATTTAAACTTACCTGTTATCTTCAATAATAAAAAAGTTGCTCTGTGTTCCAGTTATTAAAAATCACTCTGTACAGGGTAATTTTTTATATTTTCCCACCCCCCTTAACTTTTTTGTGCCAGTGTGTAGAAAAAAAAATGTAAATACGAAAATTGTAGTGCTGGAGAAGCAGTTCTCAGAAAACATATTTTTGTCTATACAGGGTGTTGCAAAAAGTGCGAAAGCAAAAATATATATATTTTTAAATGTATAAATTGTCTACATATGCTTAAGCCATTTCCGAGCTATTTGCCTTTAAAAGTTGACAAAGCATGAATTCAAACCAATCGAAGTAGCCTTGCTCGCCATTAAGAAAAATATAAAATGTGTCAAAATAGCCGTCAATGACAGTGACAAAAATAGCTACTATGTCAAATTATTGGCTCTATTTTTATGGAGGTACCCTAACCTGCGAAAGTTATTTACAATAATTTTTTAATCAGGAAATAGGGGTTGTCTTGGATATGCTTCCAATTCGCCAATATGCTCAAATAATAGGCGGGGAACCGTCCACTGGCCACCGAACAGTCCAGATCTCACGCCTTTAGATGCGTTTTTGTGGGGGTATATAAAAAAAAACAAAGTTTATGCTCAGAAAAGTGCCAATATTGAAGAGCTCAGTGTGAGAATTTTATACTATATAAGCGACCTTAACCAGAACAATCCAATTTTCATTACCCATGCAACAAATAAATTAGAAAGCGACTTCCGGGATTGTATCAATAGAAACGGTGGGCATATTCAACAATTGTAATACTTAAGTTTTTTATTATCAAATATGTTAGGATACGAATTTGTATATAATAATAAAAAAATTGAGCGAGTCTGCTAGTACTCCAGACACTGATGTGTAAACATATCGTATAGCGACATCATCGACATGAAAATCTAATGTTACCTTAGGCTGCGTGACGCTTGAATATAGGCAACCACTTATTTGGAATTGGTTGCCTATATTCTGGCGTTAGAAAGAATACGGTTTACACTAACGGTTACAGACAGCCTACAAAACACATTCCCGTCACAGATACAGCCTGACGTGCGTTGTTTAATGTTTACAGTTGTAACGTTTGCATTAGAATGTCTAATATTACACTTTACGCATAGCCCTCCGCTCGCGTCGCTCGCTACAGGGGCACAACGAACAAACACTAACCAAAACTAATCCAAGGCATGCCCAAAATCGAGGATAAACTTTTTACAAATATAACCTCAAGAAAATAAAAATAGGATTAAAACTAACCGTAAAAATCAACGCGGGCGAAGCCGCGTTGATTTTGGCTAAAAGTGTTCCTATGTCCTTTACTAAACTCTTGAAAATATCTGTACACAATTTCATGATGATCGTTTAGGTAGTTTACGCGTGGAAAATAGGATTAAAACTAACCGTAATAATCAACGCGAGTGAAGCCGCGGGTAAAAGCTAAAAGTGTCCTATGTCCTTTACTATACTCTTGAAAATATCTGTACAAAATTTAATGATGATCGGTTAAGTAGTTTACGCGTGGAAAATAGGATTAAAAATAACCGTAAAAATCAACGCGAGCGAAGCCGCGAGAAAAAACTAAAAGTGTCCTAGGTCCTTTACTATACTCTTGAAAATATCTGTACAACATTTCATGATGATCGGTTGAGTAGTTCATGCGTGAAAGCGTAAGAAACAAACAAACAAACACATTTGCATTTATAATATTAGTTATTCGCACTTATAATATTACTTAGGATTCTTTAATAAAATTTACTGGCAGCTTCAATCGGAGTGGATTAATTCACTGCACAAATTCGACAAGGAAATCTAATGCCACCAGGAATAACATCAACCTATGGACACAGCTTATTCACTACCAGCTAGTCATCTTGGGGCGGCATCTTTTGATTTGGGAAAGTCAGTAACCAAATTTTGCAAATTTTAGAAGAGGGCCATGACTCAATATTGTATTAAACGTCTGGGCATCTGAATCTGAATAATACTTTTGACATTTCGTTTGATTTAAAATATGTTTTTTATCATCTAAAATCCGTTTAAAAACGATTTTAAATGGCAAAATTGTATAAAAATCCGAAATTTCCGGACTTTTTTAGGACGATAGCCGTGGCTTCGGACGAATTTGTCGCGGATTTTGAAGCGAAAATTCATTTTAAAATCAACCGTCTATTAAAAATAAGCTGTGCTATGGATCCAAATATACTGCGAATATAATATAATGAAAATCTAATGCCACCCTAGCGGCTAGCTTTTTAGAAGCGCCATTTGAGTCATTGCAATCGCGGCCGTCCTAGATTAGGTTGCTCCTCAATGCGCACGGGTTATAATGTCACATCGGTTTACACATTCCGTCCCCACATTTCCGTAGCATTTGCTGAGATTCACCCTCATACCGCCGCGTAAGATGTTTACACATCAAAAATTATTAAAACATTGATTTATTTTATTTAAATCAACTTTTAAAGTTATATAGCTCGGAAGTGGCTTAAGCAAATGAAAACAAGTTATATATTTTTGTAATTGGAGAACAAAGATCTTTCGTCCTGAGGAGAAATATACAGGGTGTTCCATTTAAAAAAATATATTTTCTTGTTTTTCACACTTTTTGCAACACCCTGTATAGACAAAAAAATGTTTTCTGAGAACTACTTCTCAAGCACTACAACTTTCCTATTTACATATTTCTCTACACAGTGGCACAAAAAAGTTAAGGGGGGTGGGAAAATATAAAAAATTACCCTGTACAATACGTCATTAATAATACCTATTAGAAATATTTCATAGCAGTTTAGCTTATACTATGTACAAAAAATAGCCAGTTGCAGTGTGAATTCAGACGAACGTAATACATCAGACAAGACAAGCTTGTATTCCGCTGATATGCTACAACAAAACTGAGTGGGGATGATATTCCTGTTGTGGTCGTCTCCCTTATTCGAACGTTCTCTTGACGAATATCTAAGGCATTTTCTGTCAATTGACATGTGATTCTCTTCGGAACGATGAAAGCGTAGGTAGAGAAAAGACAATTTTTCGAAGTCGGAGATATTATCATTGTAGATTTGACCATCAGGTCTCTTATTCTTATTAATTTATCATGAGATAAAATGGCAAGCGCTTTGCCATTAATATTTTTTAATATTATCGGCTGTGGCCACCACAATCATAGTTTTTCCCTGTGTACTTCGCCTAAATGGTCCTAGTAGGTCGATCCCAATTTTATCCATAATATTTCCTACTTTTATGGGTTGTAAGAAACCTGGAGTCTTCCTGTAAGGTTGGCCTTTTCTCGCCTGGCATTGGGGGCATCCCTGAACGTATTTTTCTATGTCTTTGCTCATTCCCGTCCAAAAAAATCTGTTTTTTATTTTCCCTAGCGTTTTGTAAATTCCCAAATGACCTCCTGTAGGTGTTGCGTGTATCTGCCACATTATTTCTTTTCTCATGGATTTTGGTATGACTAAAACATTCTCCAATCCTTTATTGGTGTTGTTTACTTTATACAGGGTGTCATTTTGGAGTCTGAAATTTTTCGCCCTTCGTCTTATTCCTATAGGTATGTCTGTGTTATTTGGGTCTGTAATTGCTACCTTTAACTCCATTCGGGTAAATGTTTGATTCTATTGCTAGTTGTTTTGTAGCCAACCAATCAATGTTATATTTGCAGTCAAAAATATTGTAATGACCGTCCTTCTCCGTGTAATCCGGGATTTCTAACCCTATTGTTTTCGTTTCTCCTTTCTTAAATGTGTAATTATTGCTAGCTCTAATTTTGTAAGTGCTAGGAGTTTTCTCAATCATAAGATTCGTAAATGGCCCTGAACTTCTCAGTTTTTCTGACCTACATATTATTATATCTATTTTGGCTTTGTTAAATATACAGTATAACATTTTTTTAAATTTGATCCAGTTTTGCAAGTCTATGCCCCAACCTTTTCTTGGTATAGCTATCGTTTTGTATGCTTTTTGTTTTGCAATATCTTTAAGTTTTGTTAAGCATTCGAATATTTTCTGGAACTTGGGCTTATCTTTCCTGTCTTTTCTGATATGTAAATAATAGGCGATTTTATGTTTGTTTTTTACGTAAGATACCGTCCCTTTTGTTTTCTTTATATTCCGCCTTGCGTTTGGAAATTCTTGCTTTAGGAGTGTTCTATGGTTGTACCTTGTGTTGTATTTTTCTGTTACTCCCCAAGCTGTTGGAGTGTCACTAGCAAGTCCTCGTATATCCTGTCCTGTTTCTATTATGCGTTTCTTTAGCTTAGCGAGCTTTATATTGTGATGATTGTTTTCGAAATTTTTAAACCTGTCTTGTTCTTGTTTTTTAGTTTTTTCTTCTTGTACTGTTGTTAGCCCTGCTGCTGCCTTATTTATTGACTCGTATCTTAACGGAATTTTGTATGTGTTTTGTAATACCAATTCTTTATTTTGGAGATCTATGATGGCTCCATTTTGCTCCAAGAATTCCATGCCCAGAATTATAGGATAGGGGGCAGTTTTAATGACTTTTGCCTCTATTTGTAGATTTAATTTGGTTGTTATGTGTAATGAGGCTTTTACTTCGCTAAGAACTGGTATGCGGTGTCCTCCTGCTCCAATTAACACTGTGTTGCTAGGTTTATGAGTGAGGCCTGTAGTCCAATCTTTTTGGATGACGTTGTTTTGTGACCCTATGTCTATCACTGCTGATATTTGCTTATTATTTAATGTACATGTGATGCATAGTATGCCCTTTTTATCTTTGTACCCCTTTGCTAGGATGGCTGGGGTTCCTAATTCTGCCATCCGCTGCCGTTTGGGTATCTCCTTTGACAAGACGCTGCAAAGTGTCCCAATTTGCCGCAAACGTAGCATGTTTGAGGGTTGGGTCTATTTCTGTATTGTGGCTGATTATGACTTTTTCCACTATAGTGGTTTTGATTTAAGTTATTAGGTTTATATCCCTGGGGACCTCTTGGGCCATTAGGGTGGTTGTGTGGTCTTTCTTGCTGATATCTCGCTTGTTGCTGGGGCTGTCTGTAGCTGTCGCGTTGGTTGTTGGGCTGCCTTTTTACATGGAAGCTGTTCTGCGGTCTGAAATGATTCTGAGGGCGATCGTAACTGTTCTGGGGTCTGTAGCTGCTTCTGCTGAAACTGCTGAAGCTGAATCTGGGAGGACTTCGGGGGCTCTCTGCCTTGGGGCCTTGTCTATTGTTGCTGCCAGGGCTTTTAGCGCATCTAAGTCCCGCGGTTGGGAGTTTGGCGGACTCGTTAGCCAATAGAAGTGATAATTGTTTTCTTCCGTTAGGCCTTCGCTGAAAATTTTTATGAATTCCTCTAAGTCCATATTAGTTTTGTACTCGTGATATAGTACTCTAAGTTCATAAAGATAATTTACTACTAGCTCGTTGTGATGTTGTTTTCTGTCTTCTACTTTCTTTTTTAAGGATGATGAAAATTAATATCCTCGAATTCCCGTATAAAATCGGCATGTAGGTCGTCCCACCCATTCTTTTGGTTTGCAGTTGTATATTCCTCGAACCAGAGGTTGGCCGCTCCATCCAAAAATGTTCCAAAATAGGCAATCTTTAACGCGTCATCCCATCCATTTGCAATTGCCGTCCGTTCATATGATTTAATGAAATCGTTGGCTTTGCATCTGCAAGGGTGGAATGTCGGTGGGCTTATAAATTGTGGTATTGCTGCTTTCTTCGCAGTTGCCAGTGCGTTAGTTATTGTTACGTTTGCCATATTTGTATTGATTTTTGATTGGAGTTTGGTATTGTCCTGGGGATCTAAGCTACTGCTTAATATTCCTGTCGTCACCGTCTTTGTTTCCTCGTTCTTTTGGCCGTTCTGTAGAATTTCCTTTGCTGGCTTTGCGAGTGAGATAAGTTTTATGTTTTCTACGTTTGCTATTGGAGATGGTGGTGGAGATCGGTTTAGCTTTTTTGACGCTGCGAAGATAGCGTTTGGTTTGGCTGTGCTGCTATGAGGTAATAGGAGGTCGTCGACTGGCGTGTTGGATTGACTCTTAGAGCGTAGATAGTGTTTTTTATCTGACATTCGGCTATAATGTGTTTGCAAGAAGGTAATTGCAACTGCTTTCACCAAAATGTATAGAAGACGGGTTGGTGCTGCTTTCCAATGACTCACGCAAACAATTTGGACTAGATGATTCTCGAATAGACTGGTACTCACAATTACTTTGTTGATTAAAACAGAGACATGATTTAAAAAAATTTAATCAGATTTATGACGACTATTCCTTAAGAAGACAAAAAAAATGCTCCCATGGGCCCCTACGGCGGTTTGCGGACAAGGATTAACTCGAGACTGACGAGTATTATTTTTCAAGTGGAACAGGGTCCTGGCTGGATAAATCCTGCTGAGTCCATGGTCCTTGGTCCTACGTACGGGGATCAAACGGCCACCTCCACCACGTGTCAAAGAAGCTTCTAGGAGGGACCGGACTCGATCTAGTGCGTTTCCTTGAAATAATTTGCTAGTAACCTTGGAATGTATTTTACTTTTATTTTAGATTTTTAGGAGGCGTTTTATTTGTTTAATTTATACTGGTACGCTTTAATTAGGTTTCACTTTTATTTATGGTTCACTTTACTTTTTCACTGACGTAACTTTAGGGGAGGTTTGATCTTGGTTCCCAGAGAAGCGTCTGGCCTTAATTAAAAGGGAACTACTTAACCAGAAAGTCAAGATCCGGAGGTTTGACCTTGGTTACCATAAAAGCGTTTGGCCTTAATTAAAAGGGAACTACTTAACCAGATAATCAAGATCGGGAGGTTTGACCCTGGTCACCAGAAAAGCGTCTGGCCTTAATTAAAAGGAAACTACTTAACCAGATAATCAGGATCGGAGGGTTTGAACTTATTACCAGAGGAGCGTTTTGCCTTAATTAAAAGGGAACTACTCAACTAGATAAGTTGTCGTCTACTTGCTACTTGATTTGCCCGTTCTTTTATACTAAATTTTGTTGATATTTGACTGATTGTTTTTTTAAAACATATTTAGATAATACTCATAATATTTGATCCTTCAATGTCAAGTATCAAGTGCAAACTCTAGACTGAGTGTTCTTTAGTTAATACGCTTTCTAGTTTACAATATAATTTCGTTAAAGTATTTTATGCAAAGTGAGGTTACCTTTTTCAAAAGAGTCTTTCCTCCGTCCGGTTTTTCGCTGATCTAGAGAGTTTCTCCAGGCTCATTCCTGCCAGATTGAGACCCTTTTGTCGAAGTGATGCTGACCCACATGGCCTCACAGGGAGCAATAAAGCCCTAATTGGGAACAGCCAAGTAGCCGTATGAGTTAGGGAATAGCCACCAACCACGGCCAGTGAATTTCACTTCCGTATGACTATATCATGAAAATGACATACAAGTAGACCCTATAATTATTTATTTTACTTAGGTACCATATCTTCCCTTACTTTTTTCGAAACTACCGTTAATTGATTTTTAATCGTTTATTATGTTTTATCGTATGTATTACCGTTTTTATCGTTATTTAATTAACTAATACCGAATTTCTTCACTAACATATACGATATTATCTTGGTTTGCAAATGTCTTGCTAATATCACTGTAATTATCTGATTTACCTCTTTGTATTACATTTACCTAAATGCAACGCCCTTACTATAAGTCATATAATTACTTACCTTATTTTTATCGAACATACCGTTAAATGACTTTTAATCATTTATTACTTTTTTTTTGCGAATGTATTGCCGTTTCTTACCGTTGTTTAATTAATTAATGCAGACTTTCTTCATTACCGTATTTGATATTATCTTTGTTCGCAAATATCTTGCTGATATTATTGTAATTATCTGTTTTACTTTTTTGTATTACTTATACTTACCTAAATGCTGCAGTTACTGTAATTTGCCGTAAATAACCTTAAGCAGCAGGCCGTCATAAACAACTACCACTTTAAGTTTTTAGGTATTTTCTTCACAGATCAATTAAATTTGATTTAATATGCCTTTTTCAATTGTTTATTTGTCCACTGGTATTATCGCTGTCATAGGATTAATTTATAATTTTTTTTATTTAGAGGATTAATCTGTATTTAAGGTGTTTTATTCAAAGCGTTGTGTGTAACTGTTACTTAGTCAGAAGTTTAAAAATTCCAATTTTAGTTAGGAATATTAGAAAAAGGAACTAGGCAGTATTGATGATTTAGAACTTAAGATTAACGGTTAATTATCTCATGACTTGGGTGATACTTATTTTAAAGAATCTTATTATTATTATTTTAAGAAGTGTGATACTATAATCTCAATCAGATTTAAAACCGAGTTAATTTTCCATTGTGCACGTTATATCTGAGAATATATTTAATATTTAAATAATTAGCTTAATTATGATCTTTGATGCTTATTTTGGCATGCTGAAGTCAAGATCAGGAGTTAATCTAATTTCATTTCAAGTTTCTCTATATTCTTAGATAGAGTTTTTTTTTAATTTAATACCCTAATTTAAAGCCTTAAAAATCATTGATATATTCTTATTAAAAATTTTAGTGGCGGCTTCGCCCGACTCTTTACTCTTGATCCAGACCTATAAATATTAACACGGCTGAGTGAACCAGGCATATGGGCCGGTTGTTAAGCAATTAACTAATCGTGTTACAAGCATCAACAAAAGATGATTAAGACTGTTTCGGTATTGTGGATAAAATCTGTGTTGTAGTGTATTTTGCTAAAGTTTCCAATCCCCAACTTAGTAAATAATCAAGCATCTTTGAGAAACCCACCTGAAGGAAATGTTTTTAAAATAATTCTTCCTGAGGGCCTAATTGAATACTTTGTATTTAAACTAACCTGCTGACAAAATTACTACTATGAAAGAGTGATCCTCTCCTGTTAATATTAATATTCGCAAGGTCGTCGTTCCTCATAAAATTAGATATAATTCCTTCGTGCGTTTGCCTGTCCAGATCACACTAAGAAGGCGTACTAACTGCAACACTTTCGCAGTCCAACACAGAATAAGATGAATGTGTCCTTAATAAATACAAAGTATTTATTGTAATTACAGTTTCTTATATAGTTTAATTATTGTTTATGCCTAACCTATATAAAATATCGTTTCTTAGAATATTCTGAACATAAATTCGAAGCCATTGTGTATTATCATGTTTTGAGGTTTATATAAGTATATCATCACTTAATTACAAAATGAGTCATGCCACTTTCTACTAGTTTCATTGAAAAAGCATCAAAAGAAAATATTTGTTAGTTTTTTTAACATCAAAATTTTCTTTTCGGAACGTAGCGTGCGACCCATGTACTTTTTCCCACAGCTATGTGGCTATGATCTATTTAGATACTGGGTTACCATGGATGTGTAACTTAATCAACAAATCAACAATAGCTGAAAACAGGGGTGTTGCTCATAGTTCCAAAAGGACACTAAAAGCCGACCTTCTTTGCTGGATGATTGAATCTACATACAAGTATGTTGAAAGTAATTAGGGCTGCTAGTAACAGATACTATGCCGGTAGGCTCAATAAAGTATTAGATAAGACGTCATTTGATGTTGAAGGTTTTATTAGATCAGTGTTGAAAATTGTGGAAATTATTAACATTGCATCAGCTTTAATTCAACGAAGGATAGCAAGGAGTCACATGGTAGTCCATTTAGATTTGCATTTTGAGGTATATTCATTTTAATGTTTTGAAACACTCAGAGAGTATATATTATATTTTAAAACTAACTAATCGAAATAATCGATTAATCGATATTTTCTGAAATATTAATCGATAAGTCGATTAATCGGTAATTTCTTAAAAGTGAATCGAAAAATCGATTGTTTTCGCCCACCCCTAATCCCATAATATTGTAGTAAGTGAAACTGAAGCTGAAATTTCGGTAGAATCATTATTGCTGATGCGAGACTGATGTTATTATAAAAAGAGGTAATAAATACTTTGGCTGAATCAGCAGATAAAATTTATAATTTAGTTTTAATTTATAAATATGGCTTTGATATTACCTTGTGAGAGTCAGAATATAAGCAAGTGTTTTTGAACAACAGCTGCACTGATGCTTCTAGATTTTTTACTAGTTTGGTTCTTATTAGATTCATTTTTAAAAATAGCGATAACTCTGAAATACTTGTATGGCGAAATTGCAGGCCCTCATTAACGCGTGTCTATCGTCCTCTTAACATTCTTTTTGCTCGAGCGACTCCTGAATCCTGGATCATCGAATTAAAAATTTAAAACCCTTTTTTTTACAACGAAGGAGCCCTTAATTTTCAAAATCATTTTTTAAAACGGTTTAAGAACATACAAATAATTTTTATACATGATTTTTATCGTTAGTGATAAATGATACACCCTATATATAAATATAGATGATGAGCCAAATATTCAACAATTATTTGTCTAAAACACGATACATTAAACGTGTAATACTTAATAACTTTTATGTCTTATTTCTGGTAAATCTTATTATGTCCAGCTTTCCTAGAATTTCGACCAGTGTGCGCCGGGTCCAAAGGTCACATGCCAGTATCATGCGCGGGGAAGGAGGCATACCGTTAACGTGCCGCCGCGGAGAGTGAATCTTCTTATCGTAGTTAATATTCGGTGCCACTACTAAGTCAACTATGTAGCGTTGTATGTTTTCGTTACATATCAACTCACATGAAACGAACTTACCCTACGGTGCATAAAGAAGTTTCACTTCAAAAAATTTAGTGTGGATCACACACCAAACTTCATCTGCACAAAACGAAAATAGAAAATAGCCTACAGGCCTGCACAGTTTATTAGATCTCATTCTTCT